>JAJOZX010003714.1:120000-167500 GCA_023014485.1 Bathynomus jamesi | reverse complement strand
ATTTATATATATATATATATACTATACTTTTTGTTACTTTCGTTGAGTTTGAACGACAATTCAGGATCGACCTGTGGTCGACCCCTCTGCAGCATCCCGTCTCATTTGCGGGACTTGGTGAAGGAGGGAATCGCTTCCTGTTCTCCTCCTGCCCTAGTAGCCAGCAACGCATGGCTGGTCAGGGACTTTGCACAAGAATCTGTCCAGCTGGTTCTTGAAGTTATTCAGATCGATGTGATTGAGATTCCTCACTTCTTTTGGAAGGACATTGAAAAGCTTTGCGCCCCGTATTCTGAGGGTATTTTCCATCCTCGTTTTCATGGCTCCTTGTCCCACCGCAGTTGGGAACGTACAAAATCTGCCTGTTCTTTCATTCCAGTTTGTTTCTCTTTCATTTCTGAAGTTAGGGACAGAGCCATCAAGTATTTTTCATATGTATATTATTGTGTACGCTCGCGCCTTCTTTCAAGAGAGTAGAGTTCCAGGGACTGTACTCGAGACCAGTAGTTTTCACCTTCCGTTTTCTCTATCTTAGACGTAAAAGTCCTTTGTATAGCTTCAATGCTCGCAATGTCTCTTTTTCTGTGTGGGCTTTTGAGTACTGAGCAATACTCAATTATTAGTAGGACTAGACTCTTACATAATTTGAGCATGATGTTTGCTTTTCTGCTGCGGAAGCTCCTCTAGATTATTCCCATTATTTTTTTAGCCGTTGTGATTTTGATTTTATAGTGCTCTCTGAATTCTGCATCCGACTACATTATTACTCCAAGATCCCTGACTTGTGGATTTGGTGTTATCTGTTTGACTTGCGGAGTTTTGTACCCTTTTTTCCTTAGCGCTTTGTAGTTACCATATCTTAGAATTTGGAATTTTTCTTCGTTGAACTTCATATTGTTGTCTTCTGCCCACTGGAATAATGTTTCAATGTCGTTTTGTAGTTTTCTCATGTCATCTTCGTTCAATATTTCCTTACATATCTTTGTGTCATCTGCGAAGCATGATACAATACTGTCCTTAATATCTGCATCAATATCTGCAATCATTATTATGAACAGCAAGGGAGCTAATACTGTCCCTTGTGGGACAGAGCTCACGACTTCCGAGACTTCCGATTTAACTCCGTTTACCACCACTCTTTGCCTTGTTTGCGTCAAGAAATTAAATATCCACCTTCCTAGCTTTCCAGTAATTCCTGTATCCTTAAGTTCGTGCTATGATTCCATGGTTACATTTATAGAAGGCTTTACCAAAGTCAGTATATATTAGTGATGGGACGATGCATCGCAATCGCAATCGCAATCGCGATACAATCGCACATTTTTTACAATCGCAATCGCAATTGCAATCGCATTTAATGAGTGCGATTGTTGCGATTGTGAACAAAAGATTTAAATCTCTACAAAAGTTGCTATGAAAGCTGCTCTTTCATGCGTACTTAAAGGAAAGTTTAGCTGACAACAATACGGAATAATAAATAAATAATAAATAAGTCAAAAACAGAAATGAAAACGGGTTGCGAATTAGTTGAAAACAGAATAAAAAATTGGTTTAATAATAACAATAAGTACACCTCTTTATTTGCTCTATGTAAAATTGGAATGTTAAAAAATCAAGCTAACCCTATGGTAGGTAACGCGTTTAGGTATATTTAAAGCATAAATGAGCGTTATGTGAGGCTAAAGCTAAAACATCGCAATCGCAATCGCAATCGCGCGATTTTCAAATTCTGACAATCGCAATCGCAATCGCAACAGCGATTGTATGAAATATGACAATCGTCCCATCACTAGTATATATTACATCAATGTTTTGTCCTTGACACAATGTTCCTAATATTTTCTCCTGGTGGTCTAGTAGCTGTGACAGGCATGATCTACCCTCCCTGTAGCCATGTTAATTTGGGTTGTATAAGTCTTTTTCTTGTAGGTAGTAGGTAGTTTTGCCTGTAATTATGCGTTCAAAACACTTTATAAGGTGTGAGGTGAGAGCCACTGGCCGATAATTTTTGGGCATTGCTCTGTTACCACCTTTAAATAGGGGGCAATGTTCATGTTCTTTAAGGGGAGTGGAATTTGTCCTGTGTCGAGTGATTTCCTCCATAGTAAGTATAGCGGTTTTGCAATACTCTCTTTGCATTTCTTCAGAAATGTGGCACTCCATGTGTCTGGCCATGGCGCTGAATTGTCTCGCATCTGTGATAAGGCCGTAATTACATCTCCTTCCGTGAACTCGAAATCCATTAATAGGTTTGTGCCGGGATTTGTTCTTGGTTGATCTGTATCAATGTCGGAAAACTCGTCTGGGTTTTCCACTTCCATCTCGGACTTAGGGGTGTAAGCACAGATTTAAATTGTTCCCTAAGCAGTTCACTTATTTCTTTCGGGTCATTTGTGTATTCGGCCACCCCGTCTATCAATGGTCCAATACTCTTCTTACACTGCATTTTCCTTTCCGCAAAAGTGTAGAAGTATTTTGGGTTATTTTTTGTTTTCTGCTACCTTGTTTTCCTCCTCGTTTGTCTTATGTATGAATGTTTGCTTTAGGTCCATTTCTATTTCGCCAAGTTTTCTCTCTAGTTTGAGTCTCTTTGTATCAGTTCTGCATCTGTGGAGATGTTTTACGGTTTGCCTGAATAGAGTCCTGATTTTCCTCTCGAGCTTCCTACGTTTTCTTTCCTGTCTCTCTGGAATGTGTTTCAGTATTATAGGTTTGGTTTCCGTCTCTATTATACATACATAGTATTTCTTGTGGAGTCTTCTCGTGTAGTAGCACTTCCCAATTTACCTCCTTTAAATCTTTATTTACGTTTTCCTAATTTACTTTCTTTGAATTTATGTTTTAGCCTTCAAATATTCCATCTGCCTCTGTAGGATGCGTTTTCTGACCTCCGGGTGCTAACTTCAGTTTTATATCGATGAGATTATGGTCGGAGAACTTTGTGTGCGTTACTTTTTTATTTATTATTATCTCGTTATTTGTCCAGATTAAATCCAAAACGTTCTCCTTTCTCGTGGCTTCACCGATTTCCTGGGTAAGGGTGTAATGTTCCATAATATCTAGTATTGTTGCTTGGGTTCTGTCATCTTTAGTAATGTTGCTATAAAACTTCTCAACATATATAATTTCGTCATTTTTCTTCCATGATATGAATGGGAAATTAAAATCTCCCAAAATTAGAATATTTTTTGCTGGAGTTTCAAGCAATTTTAATATGTTTTCTATTTCATTTGTAGCAAATTGGAATTCACTTTTTGTGGTGTTTGGTGGTCTGTAGATGTTCATAATGGTTAAGTACAGTTCTTTTCCTTCTAATATAACTTCAACTGTGCTGTTTGATTTCTTTACCCTCACTTCACATGTATAAGTGTTTTTCACGTAGATACAACACCCTCCTACTCGTCTAGCCACTCTATCTGCTCTGTATATGTTGTAGTCCAGCAATGCTGTTTCAGTATTCTCGATGCAGTTTTCACAGCCTTTTTCGCATTTATGTAAGTGTGTTTCCGTTAGGCATATGATATCTATGCTGGTTTCCGTAGCTAAATTTTGCAAGTATTGTAATTTGCCGTCTGCATGGTCTTTATAGAGGCCTTGCATATTTGTGTATAATACATTTACCGGGTTTCTAATCTTCGTGTTCGATTCTCCTAAATGATGGTCGTTTCCTAGTCGATATCGGTTCCTGTTTGGTGTTATTGGTTGGACCGCTGCATTTGGGAGTATTGGGGTTGTGGCCCGTGATACCACTGTTGTTGTTGTATTATTGGTGGGTGATGTCGAATAGGAGAGTGATGTGCGTAATGTTGTGGTGTATAATGTTTACGGCGTTCTGTCTCTCCTTGTTAGAAGGGCAAGCTGAGCTTTTATTATCCTCATTTCTTCTAAAAAATATGTTTCATTACTCTTGCTATTTCTTCTATGTCGAATATGATCTGTTCTTTCCCGTTCTCTTCTTTGCGTACCCTTTATGTGAAAATGCGGGCACTCTATGCTCAGGCATTTTTTCTCAGTAATTGACTGTCTGCACATACGAGGGTGAAAAAAGTTGGTTTGGTCCGTACTTGCACTTCCCATTCTTCATCATATACTGTAGAAGCATTTTGTAGGGTGATTGTATATGCAGTTTGAGCCATATTTGCACGCACCTATTTTATAATATTCGCATATGGCCCGTCGTTTAAATTCCCTCTGAGTCTTATGTGATTCGATTTCCTTCTTCTGCTTCGCCACTCCCTCTACTCAGTGGGGTTGTTTTCTTCGGCGTGTATTTCGTATCTCCCTCTTTTGCCGTGGGTACCTCTTTTTCTGAGGCTGCTTTCGCCCCTCCCTGTAGTGTGTTTTCTTTTTCCTTCTCGGTTGTGCAGGCGTTTTCTGTTTCCTGTTTTTCTGTCGGTAAAACTGCTGTACTTGATTCTTCTATTTCAACATTTTGTGTTCCCCTCTGTACTAATTTTCTATTGTTTTCCATGCACTTGACGCATGAGAAACCACAAAGGCCTATGATTTTGTTATTTATTCTATTTACCATTTTCCTGTCTTTTCTATCTAAGTTCATGCATTCGTAGTGCTTAATATATATAAGAAAAAGCAAGGGGCCCAATACAGAACCCTCAGCAACGCCGCTTGCTACATTAGCCCAACACGACTCCGCTCCATCAACGACCACCCTCTGTTTCCTACCTCGCAACCACCCTTCTATCCATTTTATTACTACATCCCTGATTCCATGAGCCTTAGTTTCATATATATATATATATATATATATATATATATATATATATATATATATTTATTTATATACAGGGTGTCCCATAAGTCCGGCATCATAGGAAAAATAATAAAAAAAGGCAAAACAAAAGCTTTTATTTACAGAACGTGCTCAATATGTCCACCATTTTTTCAATACACAAATTCAGACGTGATACCCAGTCAGCAAGCACACGGTGAATGATGTCAGGAGTAATGGTGTTACGTGCCCCAATAATGCGCTGCCGCAAATGTTCAACACTCCTAATTTTCTCTGCGTATACCAGCGCTTTCAAGTGGCCCCAGAGATAAAAATCTAGTGGCGTGAGATCCGGGCTTCTAGCTGGCCATTCCACAGGCCCTCGACGTCCTATCTAATGATCAGGGAATTGTTGGTACAGGTATTCCTTTACTTGGGTGCTGTAATGTGCAGGAGCGCCGTCTTGCTGGAACCATGTTGGGAAATTTCCTTCTTCGTTCAAGACACTGGGAAATGCTTCTTCCTTGAGCATACGTAGGTAGTTGCCTCCAGTGACATGTTCATCGAAAAAGAGGGGGCCTATGATGCGATCCTTCCAAATGCCACACCACACCATCACCCGAGATGCACCTTGTTCCTTTGAAGAGGTATACCAGTGAGGGTTGTTTTGAGACCAGTAGCGGGTGTTCTGTCGATTTACCTCACCATTTCCATAAAAAACAGCCTCGTCACTGAACAGAATGGTGTACGGGAAATTGGCATCCTGAGCATATTGTTCCGTAGCCCACTCACAAAATTCCATCCGCCGGTCGGGATCATCTTCGCTTAATTTCTGTAGGATCTGAAGTTTATATGGATGCCATTTGTGAGCCTGAAGAATGCGATGGATGCTACTTTTCGACACTCCTGTCTCGGCGGACAATCGCCGAAGAGACTTATTGGGACTTCTGTTAAAATGAGCCAGGATAGCAGTCGCTGTATCATCGTCAGTGGACTTCCTTGAAGGTCCACTGCGTGGTTTATCTTCTATGGATCCTGTTTCCTTAAACTTTGCAACAAATCTGCTAACACAACTCTGTGTTATTGGCTCGCGGTCTGGATGCAGTCTGTTAAATTCAGCAGTGGCCTCTCTTTGACTCCGATTTCCTGTGAGTCCTGTGAGTCCTATGATGCCGGACTTATGGGACACCCTGTATATATATATATATATATATATATATATATATATATATATATATGTAGCGGACCGACAAGAAATAGACTAACAAGTAGAGAGACAAATTCTTCCTTCCACGCCATCATCAAACATTCTTGGAAGAGACACGTGGCCATATTATCAGAAACAATGAAAAGGTCTGTTTCTTCCCAAAAGGTGCTAAAGCAAGCCATTATCAAGGACGCGTGGGCGGAGTTTCGAGAAATGCCCGCGAAGGTTTCCGCGTCACAGAGGTTATATAAGCGAGTTTCCACTGATACACTTTCTCACTCACTCTCACTCACTTGCTCTCCACCTTCACGAGCAGAACTCGTCACGTCAACCGCCCTCTGGCTTCCCGCCGGAGGAGCGGCCTGCTGTTCCTTCAAGGCCTTCGATCTATCATCAAGTAAGACCTTCCGCCGTCAGCCTGCTGAAGCACTTCTTCGAAGCCCAGCGCCGTTTCGACTTCAGCCGGCTTGTCCCTCAAGCATCAACTCAACTCTACACGAAGCGAAACAACACTTGACTCGACCGGCGCCCGTTGAACTAACTTCAATGGGACGGTCAGCATCACCTCTGGCCTACAGTCTACAAGGTCAGCCTTCAAGTATCTCTTCATCTACAGAGATATTCAGCATCTCAGGCCTACGTCTGCAAGATCACCGTCAGGCCATCCTGCATCTCAAGAGGCAACTATACCCGGGCATACGTCTGCAAGTTCACCCTCAGCACACGTTCTACAGAGGTTTTCATCGTCCCGGTAAGCTAAGTGCATCTACCACCGAACGGTAGGCTATACTCCCAAAGTATGTAATTAAGCGTTCCAAATGACTCTCGTTAAAGAACGCATTAGGCCTATTTCCCAATTCAAGTGTCATACCAAAACCGTAATCGTGTAGCATCTGCTATTGCGTTCATTCATATAAATACTTTACATCCGTTTATGTTATGTGATAGATTTGAGTATTCTCTCACTGAAGTCCTAATTCATTTACAGTGTACTAATTTAACGTGCATAATTTCCATTATCATTTGGCTACATCATTTATTCCATGTTTATTCATGCTTAACCTTTAGCCTACATAACAATGGGCAACAAAAAACATTTTTTTTCGTGTCCCAAGAATGAAAATACCTTATTCTTATAGTATTTTCTGTGCTGAATCCAAATAAGTTTGTAAAATTTCTCTATCAGGTCTGGTTTTTGTGTGACATGCAATTTAATTTTTAAAAACCCATATAGTTACATACTTATTAAAATATGATCGAAAAGACATACCTGTAGTTTAAAAAGTAGCTTGTTTTGATTTTCTGCTGTGCTTTGCCTCAGGCATGTCTCTCTTAAGAGTCCAGCAATAGTCAGCCAGCATACTGGGGCTCCATTTGCCTTGGTAACGGTTTTCCATAGCAGAAATATCCTGATGAAAACGCTCACCATGTTCGTCGCTTACCGCACCCAGGTTTTCCGGAAAAAAGTCCAAGTGAGAGTCCAAGAAATGAACCTTTAATGACATATTGCACCCCATTGCCTGGTAAGACTTAAGAAGATCTCCTACTATTTCAGGATAGTTTTCGGCCTTGTGATTTCCCAAAAAATTTGTGCAGACACTTTTGAAACTCTGCCACGCAGCTTTCTCAACTTCATTCAACTCTCCTTCAAATCTCTCATCTCTTAACAATTCTCTGATCTGAGGGCCTACAAAAATGCCTTCTTTAATCTTAGCATCACTGATCCGGAGAAACTTATTTCTCAAGTATGTGAATCCTGTTTACGCCTTATCCATCGCTTTAACAAAGTTTTTCATAAGTCCAAGCTTGATATGCAAAGGAGGAAGGTACACTTTCTCAGGGTCAACAAGTGAACTATTCACAACATTTTTCTTGCCTGGAACAAGTGAGGTGCGTTTTGGCCAATCCTTCTTAACGTAGTGGTTTTGCTTGTCCCTACTGTCCCACTCACATAAAAAACAACAGTACTTGGTGTAACCTAGCTGCAGCCCTAGCAAAAGTGCAATGACCTTCAGATCTCCACAGATATTCCACTTATATTTCTGATACTGAAACTTTTCTAAAACAACTTCATGTTGTCGTATGATTCTTTCATGTTTGCAGCATGTGCAATAGGTACAGAAGGAAATTTATTTCCGTTGTGAAGAAGGACTGCTTTCAAGCTGACTTTTGAGGAGTCAATGAACAATCGCCACTCATCCACGTTATGTTCATGACCAAGAGCCCCCATGACTGAATTAACATCTTTACAAACACAAGTCCATCTTCATAGGAGAACCATTCTTTGAATTCATCATGGCGGCTGCGGAAAAAACAAACTTTAGTGTCACGTTGCAGTAGATTCCAACCCTTTAATCTTGAACCTAAAAGTTCAGCCTGCTTCTTAGATAATTTCAAATCACGAACTAGGTCATTTAGATCTCCTTGTGACAGTAAATGTGGTTCATTGGAGGAACAGGTAGCCTGGAATGTTGGATCAGAAATGTCTTCATCTTTTTCCTCGTGATATGCTACAGCTACGTTTGATTCCTCATCACTTAAACTTACATGTTCAGGAGGATTTGGTACTGGAAGTTGAGCACTGTGGGGAACTGGTCTCATTGCAGACGGTAGATTAGGGTATTTCATAAGGCTCTTTGTTTTTGAAGTGATCCCCTTTGTATTTACCAGGCAGAAATAGCAGTCTGTTGTGTGATCTTTGGGTTCCCTCCAAATCATTGGAATAGCAAATGGCATGTGACGTGAACCGTTTAGCCATCCTGTAAGTAGTCTTACACATGTCACACAACAAATGTGAGGGGCCCAACTCTTGTCCTGATCGCCTACTTTACATCCGAAATAAAGTTCATAGCATTTTTTTACTAATGGTGTAAAGTTACGTTTCTGGGATTTTAAAGTTAGATCACCACATACATAAAAGGAATTAGGATGATTCAGACAGTTCCGCGGCATTACAAAACATCTATATGAATACAACACTGGTGTAAAATTAACAAGAAGCAATAGACACTAGCTGTTAACACTGTGACATTTACAAGCAGACTGACTTGGAGCTGCTCTACACACAGAAACTAGGCTCATGTCTGAACAGGTACAAACATGTTTCAACCTGCACAGTCTGCTGCTCCGACCAAATTTATCCTGCCAGCATTATCAGAACTTTCTCCCCCAAAGGAATAAATTGTACTAATTTTACAGAAAAATTAATACAACATATACATTAATATTAATATATTTTATTATAGTTATATTAATTAATATAATATATTATTATATTTATTATTTTTATAATGTTTTATATTATAATATTGTTATATACTTAATTATATATAATATGTTATTATTTTTTTATCCGGTGATCATGCTAAATGAGGAAAAAATGAACATAGCGTCACAAGTAAACTAAGCCTGATAGAAAAAATCTGATTCCATATTTAGATTCAGCATGAAAAAGTACACTTAGAACACCCATCAAAACCCTTGTGACAAAATTGTTGTTGACCAGTGTAATCAGTGTTACGTATTCTATTCACTGTACTAAACGCACGTGCATTCTTTGTCATTACTAGGCCTATTCAGTGTTCCATTTTTGCATGCCATTTGCCTACCATAAATGAATGTATTATTTGTCAATTAAACTATTAACCACTCCTCTTATTGGCTAAGCTCCATGTCATCTTAGCATAATATAAAGGCTGTTAAATAATTACTGTCAATCATTTGTTTTTCATTGTGAACAAATAACTGATTTATTTTCTTAATTAATTAGAGAACAATAAGGTGCTTTTTTTATAACCTTAACAATATTTGCTTGGGTGTAATCCAAGCTGGTGACCTTGAAGCAATTTGTGTTATGCATAAATATTATAGTAGGCCTACTCCAATAGCCACCTTCAACCGGTGATACTGGACGACATCATAAATTGTTAACCCAGCCTGTCATTAATACTCAATCAGTGCATCAATTAATCACTAGGATTAAATTAACTATTTACCCTAAAC
This sequence comes from Bathynomus jamesi, assembly GCA_023014485.1. Classification (NCBI taxonomy): domain Eukaryota; kingdom Metazoa; phylum Arthropoda; class Malacostraca; order Isopoda; family Cirolanidae; genus Bathynomus; species Bathynomus jamesi. The sequence continues at coordinate 157,562 of JAJOZX010003714.1, read as the reverse complement.
GGCTAAAACTAGGCCCACTATATATATATATATATATATATATATATATATATATATATATACAGGGTGGGCCGTAAGTTTCCATACATAGGAAAAATTAAACGTTTGTTTTTATGTTTCAGATACCCTAAGAATATGCGTTTGACGTAAGATCTTGTTTACTGATGAAGCAAATTTTTACGTCAATGGAGAGGTTAATCGGCAAAACATACGTTATTGGAGTAATGCTAACCCTAACTGGCTGAGTCCGACGAAGATGCAAGGTGCCGGTAAAGTGATGGTGTGGGCCGGGATATGGGGTGACAGAATTATTGGACCAATTTTTGTCAGTGGAAATCTTAATGCCGAAAGGTATCTTAACATGTTGCAAGAAGAGATTTTCCCATCCCTGCTAAACGAGGAAGGTAACTTCCCAGTTTACTTCCAGCAAGATGGAGCTCCACCTCATTATGGTCTTCACGTGCGTCGGTATTTGGATCAGCAGTTTCCGGATGCTTGGATTGGTCGGCGTGGTCCTGTGGAGTGGCCTCCCAGATCCCCAGATCTCACCCCCCTTGATTTCTATCTTTGGGGGCACTTGAAGGCCATGGTGTATCAGGAAAAGATACGAGACATAAATCATCTAAAGGAACGTATCACCAACGCCATTACAAGCATAACGTCAACTGTGCTAATGCGTGTTCATCAACAGTGGGGAACACGTATTGAAATGTGTTTTCAAAACAATGGCAACCATGTAGAGCATATTATATAAATAAAAATGGTTGTCCATAAAAAAATGTTTATTTTTCCTATGTATGGAAACTTACGGCCCACCCTGTATATATATATAAAAAAAATCACCTTTGGTTAGCTTCCGCCCGAATTGTTCACTCTGACGAAGGTCAAGTCAAGCTTTTCACTCCAACTTAGACCTACAGTTTAACGTGGAATCCGAACCACGCCCCACCAGCAGCCCAGCGTCTTAACTACTAGGCCACCCAGGGTACCCATTTACCTATCAACCACTTTCTTTATTGTGTGGAAAGATGAAATGAACATGTGGGTTTTGCTGCGCACCGGCTGCTGTCGGGTCTCGAACCCGGGGCCGATGGATTCGTAGTCAGCGACGCTAACCACTACACCACCGAGGCGCATATATATATATATATATATATATATATATATATATATATATGTGTGTATGTATACAGTATATATATATATATATATATATATATATATATATATATATATAAGTATGTATATATATATATACATATATATGTTCGTTCTCCCTCCTCATCTTGCGCGGGCTGTTCTCATATACAAGCGTCGTTCTTTACGTTAATTATATTGCGTGTTCTTTGCAGTTGAAATGTATATATATGTGTATATGTATATATATATATATATATATATATATATATATATATATATATATATATATGTGTGTGTGTGTGTGTGTGTATATATATATATTTATATAATTATAACATTATATATATTATATATATATATATATATATATATATATATATATATGTGTGTGTGTATATATATATATGTGTATATATATATATATATATATATATGCATATATATATACATATATATATAATATATGTGTGTGTATATATATATATATGTGTATATATATATGTGTATATATATATATGAAAATTATTTCACGAAATTAACACATGAAAAATATTTATGATGAATGAAACCACGAAGGAAAAGAAACACAGAGTGGTGCTCAAGCGCTTTCGTTCTTGAGGATGTCATTAGACGAAAGCGCTTGAGCACCACTCTGTGTTTCGTTTCCTTCTTGATTTTATTCATATATATATATTTGCGATTAGTCTTTCCTTGTGAACAGAGGTGTTTTATCGAGTGTCCAGTGTTATCAATTGTGTAAGTGGTTTTCGTTGAGGTGTCTTTAAAAAAAAAGTGTTTAGTGCATTCTTAACTAAATTACTTCCTGTTATTAATCATTCATTAACGATCATATTTCATTTATTGGCTTTATTCAGTACTATATTATTTGATTAAACCAAGGCTAGTGAACGTGGCTTGCCTTGTTTGTTTTTCAAATCTATCAGAAAACGAGGAGTCATAAGGTTCATTTTCCCTTCCTTCGGGAGATCAGGTAGAGTGTGGTCACACACCGTGGGAAAAAAGGAAAAAAGTCGGTCGAATCGCGGACAGATAAGTATTATTAATACTCTTTCATTTACGGATCTTTCGTCGGTAGCTTAATTATATATTCACTTAGTATAAATTTGTGTTACCAGAACCTGTTTCTGCGTTTCAAGAACATTTTTGCGTGTTTGGGCAGGTGACGGCACAATAAGCACGCGGTAGACCTACGTTGTAATTTATTAATTTCCAAGCGCTTTTTTTTTTTTGTCTTTTGTTTTTTTGTTTTTTCTAAATAATTAAAAGCAAGGCACCCCCCCGTCAAGTACTTGCAGTCGCTATGAAGGGGAATTTGCCGCTTACGCGTTTACAATGGCTAATCGTAATGAACAGTAAGTTTGCAGGTGGTGCTCAAGCATGGAAGTCATGAGGAACGAGTTAGAACGTGAGAGGGAGGCCAGAGTGAGGCTTGAAGAAAGCTAATGCTCCTGACGGCAAAATTAGAATCCCTTCAGCCCTTGAGAACCAGTTACGACCCCTCCTGCCTCAGTTTCCACAAATAATACAAATAGTACTAATAGCCCTCTCTCTTCCCCTAGTTCCCAACCCTTCGTTCGAGTGCGTAATGGCGCACCATTGAGAAAACCTAAGACTTGTCTACCAGTAATAACAAACAATAAGTTTTCTGATTTAGGTTTCGGAGATGCTGACGAAGCGGAAATACGACTCGTTGGCGATACCATTCTTCGAGGGCAGCTCGAGGAATTCTGTGGGAGAAACCCTCGTCGTAGGCGCCGTTACTGCTACCCTGGTGCAAGGGTGGAGGATATAATTAATAGTGTTGACCATTTTACAGACGGTACCGCCGAGGACACAACGTATGTTATTCATGTCGGTACTAATAACGTTTTAAATTCTAGATCGGAAGAACTGCTGGCTAGGTACAGGGACTTACTAGAGCGATTAAAGGAAAAAAATAATAAGATTGTTTTAACAGGTATACTTCCTCGAATTATCCAACGTAACGATTTCTACAGCAAGGCGACCTATATTAACAATAACCTAAAGTCTCTTTGCCAACAGGAAGGAATGCATTTTGCGAATTTTTGGAATAGTTTGTTCGTCGGAGATGGACTTCATCTAAATGACGTTGGAGCTGCGCGTTTAGGAAGACTATTTCATAATACTGTCTCTTCTTTTCAGTCTGCCGTAACTCGAACGGTCCCAGCGTAAATTCCACAAATTTCCCCTGTGCTCGCGAAGGTGTCGCAATTACAAACAATTTGAAGGTTCCATCCTTAAATGCTCGTAGCTTACGAAATAAAATAAACGAATTTTTTTCTTTAATTGCTTGTAAAGACTATGATTTTATTGCGATAAATGAATCGTGGCTTAGCACTGAAACACGTTACTTTGTAGGGAAGTATCACATTAGAGGTGATAGACTTTTGTTAAAAACGGAATAGGTGGGCGAGGAGGCGGTGTTATGTTGTATATCAAAGATAATATTGCGAACGTTATAGAAGTAAAGCACACAAGTCAATCAAACAGCTGACACAGACGAAGCGTTATATCGTGAACTAAAGAGAATAATAAGTAGTGAGCAGGGTTTAGTTATGGGTGACTTTAATTGAGCCAACGTGAATTACGATACAATGCAGGGAGACGCGGAAGGTAATCGTTTTGTTAATTTTCTCGGGGATAGCTTTCTTATTGAAAAGGTTGGGGAACCTACGGGGTTGGACAGTATTTTAGATTTAGTAATAACGACAGATGATAGGCTAGTTACGGATCTTCAAGTAATAGAACCATTAAGCAATAGCGATCACAATATGGTAGAGTTTGTCCTCTCAGTATGTCACTCAAAACCAACTAACTCGACTAAAATTCCCAACTTCAAGCACACAGACTTTTGTAAATTTCGAAATAAATTGTCACACGTCAACTGGGAAAACGTAATGGGGAACTCCAACGCAAAACTAATGTGGGAATCGTTTGAAACAGTATTTAGGACTATAAATGAGGAGTGTACCGTACAAAATTAAGCGTGCGAAAGTAAATAACAAGCCCTTGTGGTTTACTTCTAGAGTAGGAGACATTATAAAGAGTAGAGATACTGTAGGGCTTATAGGCTACATAAGTGCGATAAAGACAATTTGTGGTTACGAAACAATTAGATATCTCTAAGGCGTGAAGCGAAAAGTGTAATAAAAACGTCCAAGCGCGAATTTGATATCTCCAAAGTTCGTGACGGTAAAAAAAACACCAAGCGATTCTTTCAATACGTCAACAATAGAAATCCAGTAAAAAGTGTCTTGGGGCCGTTGAAAAATGTTAACGGAGATCTAGTTTCTGAAAACAAGGAAATGGCTTCCTTGCTAAACGAATTCTTTATGTCAGTTTTTACTATAGAAGATGTAACGAATATCCCTACGGTCATAGACATAATACCTTTTCATAATGGTAATATTTTGGATAATATTGTGGTTAGTGAAGGGGAAGTAATGCGCTATATTGATAAAATGAAAACGCGTAAATCACCGGGGCCGGATTCCATATATCCTATACAACTAAAAGAATTAAAAGATAGCATTGTTTTGCCGCTAACAAAGATTTTTAATGCGTCTATTTCTGAGGGGTGCGTAACAGATAATTTGAAGTTAGCAAACGTAACACCTATCTTTAAGAAAGGCGATAAAGGTGCGTCGGGAAATTATAGGCCAATCAATTTAACGTCTGTTGTAAGTAAGCTATTGGAATCAATAATTAGAGATCGTATAGTCGAACTCTTAGAATTGCATAACTTAGTAAGAAATACGGAGCACGGTTTTAGGCGAAACAAATCTTGCTTAACTAATCTTTTAGAATTTTTTCAAAGCGTGGTTGACGTTTACGATAGTCATCGGGCGGTTGATGTAGTGTATTTAGATTTTCAAAAAGCGTTTGACACCGACCGCACAAAAGACTCATTGAAAAAAACTAAGGTTCATGGAATCAGGAGTGTATTAATAAATTGGATAGAAGAGTGGTTGTGACGTAGGAAACAGAGGGTGATCGTTGATGGAGCGGAGTCCTGTTGGGCTAATGTAGCGAGTGGCGTTCCTCAGGGTTCTGTATTGGGCCCCTTGCTTTTTCTTATATATATTAACGATTTAGATGTCGGCATAGTCAGGACAGTTTCAAAGTTTACGGATTACACGAAGCTGGGTGATAGGGCGATTAATGACGAAGATAGAGGTAAAATCCAGAATGATCTGAATAAAATCGTTGATTGGTCAGTCACACGGCAAATGAGGTTTAACGTCGATAAGTGCAAAATTTTGCATATAGGTTCGCGTAACGGTAATTTTGCGTATAGTATGTCAGGGAAAGAGTTAACAAGCGTAGAGCAGGAAAAAGATTTAGGAGTTATAGTCACTGGTGATTTAAAAGTAGCGAAACAAAGTACAGCAGCGGTCAATAAGGCGAACAAATTGTTAGGTTTTATAGCTCGGAATTTTGAGTACAAATCGCGTGATATTATAGTTCCTCTTTATAAATCATTAGTTAGACCCTATTTGGAGTATGCGATCCAATTTTGGAATCCGCATATGCGCAAAGATATAGACAAAATCGAAAGAGTTAAAAGACGAGCAACTAAGATGATTCCGTCGCTTAGGTCAAAGTCGTACAAGGATAGGCTTAAAGAGTTAAAATTGACTACACTCGAGACTACTGTAGGAGGCTAAGGGGTGATCTAATCCAGGTTTTCAAAATTATGAATGGGTTCGATAACGTACTGTAGATACTAGATAGAGATAGCTTTTTCGAAATATCTCAATATAATAGGACTAGAAATAATGGGTGTAAGTTGACAAGTAGAACGTTCGAGACAGCAGTTGCCAAAGATTTTTTTACGCATAGAATAGTAAATAGTTGGAATCTAGTAGCACGTCTATAAACATGTTTAAAAATCGATTAGACGCATATGTTGATAGATTGGGTATAGTTTAAGGTAGTAAAATTAAGGGTTGGATAAGATAGATTTTGATTCTCTTTTCATTAAAGATCAGAATAACCAGACTAGAGTTCATAGTATGAAATTATTTAAGCCAAGATGTAGAACAAATTTAAGAAAACATAGTTTTACAAAGAGAGTAATTAAGTTTTGGAACAGTCTGACAGAAGAATTGGTGACTTCAGGTACAATTGATTCTTTCAAAAGAAGGTTGGATAGTTTGATGTCTGCAAGGGACATCTGGTGATAGTGTTTAAGCCCATTTTTATTGCATAAATGGTACTAGTTTATTTCATATATATTATGTACGTTTAGGTGATAGATTCCACAGCTCAACACAAATGTTGTGAGATATAGGGAGGCAGCATCTTGGGTTAGGGGATACTCTCTTTCCTTACACACCCCATATAAAGAGATTACTCTGCCGAGCGGTGCCCCCCATAGTACTGTGAAGTATTGAAAAACTCATGATATTCACTTGCCCCACAAACACCTTTAAATGGGAGACCCAAAATGGGTGCACACACATTTCTACATTACTGTGCAGTCTTTACAGCCACACCTACACTTTTCCTCCTAATTATATATATTGTAATGCATATGGTTGTAAATTGTGACTTGGTCCGCAATTGATATGGACCGTGCCTTATTTTTGGTTGGCAACGTACTGGTATTGATGGAAACCGTAATGCAACTGACTGGATTCTTTGGGTCTGATATATTTGCATGTCATTTATAAATAGATATAGAGTGTAACATATTTGTGGATAGTAGTCTATTATGACTTGATCCTCTGGATCCAGAGATTCTATCTTTAGTTTTAAATTGATAATTAACTAGTTTTAAATTGATAATTATTTAGTTTTGTAAAAATTGGTTGTTGCCAGTGTGCGGGCGGTTTTTGCATGGTGGAGCCGCCTCGATGGGCCGATGTGGCCCCTAGTGTGCCCACTATGAGAATTTCTCGTGTTCTTATGTTCTTTGTGGTTCGGAACCCACGTAAAATTGTAGGTCCCCTCCGCCATCACGGAGGACATGCACAATACACAATTACGAACACAGTTAGGTAGACCAGCCATGAGTGGATCCTAGGGTCTTTGTTGGTGTGAATTATAACATTATAACATTATAACATATATATATATATATATATATATATATATATATATATATATATATATATAAATGAACAATGAACAATTCCTATAAAATCATTATATGGATTCCTTGTCTTCATGCAGAACTTATGTTTGTATGGTTTTTATGTTTGAATGTTCATTTTTACATTAGAAACCAAAATCGCCTAAGCGAATTTTGGATAGAATTTCGATTTGTACTTCTTTATTCATTACTGTATTTTTCTAATTCATCTTTTCTAATAATGACTTATACAGGTTATACTGTACGTATGAAGTAAATAACTATGACGTCATAAAGTAACTTAATTCTCTTCACGTTTTCCTTACCGTGAATACTGAATCACCCATTTGGTATGTGGATATCTTCCATGTTCAATGTATGGTAAATTCTTTAATAATAATAAAAAAAAACCTTTACACTCTATACGTCATTATTTATATGTTGTAGTGTTATGTAGTATAAATATTATTATTCATCCATATTCATCTATACGTCCCTATCTTATCTTGACCATTACCCGATATCAATTTTTATTAAATATTCATTTTTTACTCATGTCAGTCTGCGAAAAGGTACGAAACTTTATGCCTCCGTACCTGTTCGTTCAAAATCGTCCAAATACGTTCTCATGTATTATTATTTTTTTATTTTTAATTATTTCGCCTCTCACAATGAACTAGAAAATGTTTAGGCAAGTAGTCGAATTCCGCTAATCACAGCATTAATCGAACATCTGAAAACGAAAGACCTCCTCTGCCTCTGATTTCAAATTTATAACTTAGTATCATGGGTGTCATGTTGTGTAAATATATACTGTATGTGCCCATGTACTTTGTGTTGTACTAATAACTATATATAATAACCATATATAAATATAAAAACACTGTAAGAATTGTAAACGACGTAATGTACTTTAATGAAACTTTAATTAAACGATAATAATTTAATATATAATATAATAATGTACTTTAAATGGAATTGTAACTAAACGATACTAAGGGAATGTGAATTAATCCATAATCGTAATCATAATTGTAATAAACCAAAATTAAAATTTACTCAGTAATGTACTTAAATTGTACTCATGTACTACTCCGAAATTATGACGCCTTTAGAAATGTACACTCGGCGAAAATACGATTATTTTATTTTTTTATTTTTTTATTTTTATTTGAAATCTTTCATCTGATAATGTGTTTAAAGGCGGGAAACTTAACCTTCAGACTGCATTCCCCCCAAAATTTAGATTATATATAAATCATGTAATTGTAAAATAATGTCACTTCTTCTTCTTCACTCCGACTTCGATTACTTCGAATCACTCCCTTGTTAGCAGCCTCGCTGCGAGGAGGGGGCAGAGGCCCCTTGTCTCCTTAATTTTTTTAGATTCCGGCCTGAGCCATGGTCGAAAGAGGTCGAACATCTACCCCTGTAAATTCAGAGCACTACCTGTACATTTTTAGAAGTAAACTACAGTCAAAGAAAGTTTTTTTATCTTTTCCTTCGAGCCGTGCCCTCGCCCGAGAACTCAGTAAAGTCGATAAGTTATAAAAAGAAAAGTCGATAAGTTTAGTATCAGAGAAAGTATCAGAGTATTATAGAAAGAGAAGAATTAACAACTGTCGACCCTCTAGCGAGAGAAAAAAATTAGAATGTTATAGAAGAAACTACTGCAAGTAACAGATCCGTTGCTGCTTCCCAACCAGAACCCCGTCGATTCGAACCAACCCAGGGCCATAGACGGAGGGGTTAACATATATATATTTGTATATATTTATGTATGTGTGTGTATCAGGCGTAACATAAATTCTGCTCGATCAGAAAATGGACGATAGATGATAGAATAACCTCAAGATAATGTGAAATAGTTTTAGAAATGTTGCAAAATACACGCGGCGACAGGTTAGCACATGTTTTATCACGATACAGAATGACTTAGGCTAGTGAAGGATTATGCTAATCAATATTTTCTTCGCATCATTTGTCACAAGCGAATCTTCAACATAATATATACACACATATATATATATATATAATCAATAGGACTATAAAGACAAGAGATACGACTCTCAACATTTATCCGCCAAACGTTTCGGTCCACTCAGGCGCCATCTTCAGTGACTACATGAAAGCATCTAACGACAATCAAAAGTATAACTAAAGTAAATACAAATACAGATAATTTTTTAAAGCTGTTTTTTAACTATTTGCTTATTGTATAAGGTTTTATTTTGTATAGTGAATTTTCCGAAATTTGTATTTACTTTAGTTATACTTTTGATTGTCTTTAGATGCTTTCATGTAGTCACTGAAGATGGCCCCTGAGTGGACCGAAACGTCTGGCCGATAAATGTTGAGAGTCGTATCTCTTGTTTTTATATTCTTATTGAGGATAAGGTTCCCAAAGAACACTTCTATAGTAAGTATAGTATAGTATATATCGTGTATATATATATATATATATATATATATATATATGAATAAAACCACGAAGGAAAGGAAACACAAAATGGTGCTCAAGCGCTTTCGTCTAATGACATCCTCAGGAACACTGAAGTACATAAAAAGGTTAAGCCTATATATAGGTTACAGAAAGAAAAAAAGAAAAAATAAATAACATACACACACACACACACACATATATATATATATATATACATACATATCTATATATACAAATACATACATACATACATACATACATATATATACAATAAACAGAGAAGTAAAAATAATAAAAAATTAAAAATTAAAACCTTAAAGGATTACCAGTGAGGCGTACAGATTTGTAATGAAAAATATCGATTTTTAGCACAAGATCAAATGGATTATAAAAATACAAATTTATACTGGAACTCTGCCGGGTTTTAACACAATGCTGCCTATGGTCAGGTTTCGATATATATAAAAAAAATAAAATGCAAATTAAAAGTTAATCGATTTTTAGCACAAGATCAAATGGATTATAAAAATACAAATTTATACTGGAACTCTGTCCGGGTTTTAACACATTGCTGCCTATGGTCAGGTTTCGATATATATAAAAAAATAAAATGCAAATTAAAAGTTAATAAAGTAGAAGACAAGTTTACCAAAGATTTAATGTTTTACACTTCTTATCTAAATCTGTTTTAAAGGAATTCAACATAACAGGATCGAGTTGAAAAAGACCTTTGCTTATGTTGAAGTTATTTGAAAGTTGGATAATGGCAGACTCAAGAATATTTCTATTAACAATGTTGCTTGAATGGAATAAAACTGAAGCATTATTCCAATCAATACAGTGGGCTAACTCTGACAAATGGACAAAAAGGGCACTGGACAACTGTCCTGTTCTAACGGAATATTGATGCTGTTTTATACGTGTGTGCAAATCCTTTCCCGTCTGACCTATGTAAAAGGAATCACATTGTTTACAACCAATTTTATAGATAATGCCTGAATTATTGGTAGGGCTATTTTTTACTATGATATTTTTCACAATATTGTTATATGAAAATACTACATTAATATCCAAAAGTTTAAGTACATAAGCAATGCCTAAAAAGCCCGGGAAAAATGGAAGAACTAAAATATTTTTTGACAAAGTACGAGTGTTAATATTGACACGATAGAAAGTTCGTTTTGCCTCGTTGAAACAAGATTCCATAAACGCAGATGGATAACACAAATCACTTCCAATACCGTTGATTTTTTCCAATTCGGCATCGATGTATTCCGGACTGGCGATCCTAAGGGCGCGGAGAAACATTGATGAAAATATGGCCTTCTTAGTGGGGGTATCATGTCCCGAGTAAAAGTGTACGTAGGTAGGACAAATTGTTTGTCGTTTTCCGATAGATACTAAACTTAAGCAATGCCTAAAAAGCCCGGGAAAAATGGAAGAACTAAAATATTTTTTGACAAAGTACGAGTGTTAATATTGACACGATAGAAAGTTCGTTTTGCCTCGTTGAGACAAGATTCCATAAACGCAGATGGATAACACAAATCACTTCCAATACCGTTGATTTTTTCCAATTCGGCATCGATGTATTCCGGACTGGCGATCCTAAGGGCGCGGAGAAACATTGATGAAAATATGGCCTTCTTAGTGGGGGTATCATGTCCCGAGTAAAAGTGTACGTGGGACAAATTGTTTGTCGTTTTCCGATAGATACTAAACTTAAAACCTGGGCTTTCCCTATCGTGTCAATATTAACACTCGTACTTTGTCAAAAAATATTTTAGTACTTCCATTTTTCCCGGGCTTTTTAGGCATTGCTAATGTACTTAAACTTTTGGATATTAATGTAGTATTTTCATATAACAATATTGTGAAAAATATCATAGTAAAAAATAGCCCTACCAATAATTCAGGCATTATCTATAAAATTGGTTGTAAACAATGTGATTCCTTTTACATAGGTCAGACGGGAAAGGATTTGCACACACGTATAAAACAGCATCAATATTCCGTTAGAACAGGACAGTTGTCCAGTGCCCTTTTTGTCCATTTGTCAGAGTTAGCCCACTGTATTGATTGGAATAATGCTTCAGTTTTATTCCATTCAAGCAACATTGTTAATAGAAATATTCTTGAGTCTGCCATTATCCAACTTTCAAATAACTTCAACATAGGCAAAGGTCTTTTTCAACTCGATCCTGTTATGTTGAATTCCTTTAAAACAGATTTAGATAAGAAGTGTAAAACATTAAATCTTTGGTAAACTTGTCTTCTACTTTATTAACTTTTAATTTGCATTTTATTTTTTATATATATCGAAACCTGACCATAGGCAGCAATGTGTTAAAACCCGGACAGAGTTCCAGTATAAATTTGTATTTTTATAATCCATTTGATCTTGTGCTAAAAATCGATTAACTTTTAATTTGCATTTTATTTTTTTATATATATCGAAACCTGACCATAGGCAGCATTGTGTTAAAACCCGGCAGAGTTCCAGTATAAATTTGTATTTTTATAATCCATTTGATCTTGTGCTAAAAATCGATATTTTTCATTACAAATCTGTACGCCTCACTGGTAATCCTTTAAGGTTTTAATTTTTAATTTTTTATTATTTTTACTTCTCTGTTTATTGTATATATATGTATGTATGTATGTATGTATGTATTTGTATATATAGATATGTATGTATATATATATATATATATATATATATATGTGTGTGTGTGTGTGTGTATGTTATTTATTTTTTCTTTTTTTCTTTCTGTAACCTATATATAGGCTTAACCTTTTTATGTACTTCAGTGTTCCTGAGGATGTCATTAGACGAAAGCGCTTGAGCACCATTTTGTGTTTCCTTTCCTTCGTGGTTTTCTTCATCATAAATATTTTTCACGTGTTACCTTCGTGAAATAATTTTCATATATATATATATATATATATATTTTGTACTAGCACTGAAATATATGATGTTTACTGTAGATGTTTGACCTACTAAATTGAATAAAGAAATTGTTTTAGAAAAGTAATTATTTTAGCATAATAATGATGCAGTATGCTTAAGAGGTGCAAAGAGATTGGTCCTTCAAAGTTTCTGGTTACGTACGCGATAATGTTATTCATTGAAATGGCCAACTTCCACTAATTTGAAAAGGTGAATTTACATAACGGAAGCTGACTGCTAAAATGACATTCAGAGAAATTGCATAATGCAACAAAGAAATTAAATGAAAATTTAAACTAATAAACTAAACGACGTATCACGATTTGGGAGTCACATTTGCATAACCGTCTTTGTGAATTTTAAAGACAAATAGATGTAATTTGTAACAAGAATTGCGAATGGAAATTGTTTGAGAAACCTCATTTATTATTTATTTTTTGTACTTAATCACCAGAAATATTTTACTCATAATTCATGATATTATGATTTTCACCATGGTGAAATGCAGTTCAAACTCGAGGTTTACATTTTAGGTTTTTATGAGAATTAATTGTAATTATGATTCTTATTTTGCAAAAATAACAGTTATAAGAAAAGACCCAATATTTCCCCATTTTGGTAACCGATAGTGCATAGCATGTGTAATTACATGTATAAGTGATTAGAACAGTTTCACTATAAAGTCTTAAAAAGTTGGGTTAAACTTCATAAAGATTTCACATTTAAATGTAATGTAGTGAAATTATGTGGAAAATAATTTATTTAGAAGACGATTGTGTCCAAAGAAGAGTGAGTGGTGTAAACATTGTCATTCCTTGGAAAGTGTAGTACTGTACTCGGGGAAACCTATAATTTCAGGCCTCATTAAGGTTTACAAATTTTTAATCTACACTCTGTCAGTTTGAAGGTCGACATAACTTGGAGAGATGGTTCTTCCACATATGTCCCCGATCAAATAAATTTTGAGGGATCGTACTAAATTGCACCTGTCTGTTCGTCAGACTTTCTTCTCCGCGACATAAATTTTGGACCGCTTTGTATGAAGTGATGAAACTTGACACACACACACACACACACACACACACACACACGGATCATCACAAGATGATGTTTCATGAGCAAAAATCATGTTCTTGCATCAAAGGTCAATGTCACAAATAGAGGTTGAAGGTCAAATGGAGGTTCGCTCCATTACTTTTGAACCGCTCAACATAAATTTATGAAACTTCATACACATATGTATCGTCCCAAGACGATGTGGCGCGAGAAAAAATCGGGTCCTTGTATCAAGGATCACGATCACAAATATGAGAGGGTGGGGGAATTTGATGTCGTTCCGATCTAGTCCGTCCTTGTTTACGTTCTGCACTGTAGAGTCAAATATTAAAATAAAATATTTACCTTGAGAATATACCGTGTCATTCCATGAAGCAACGCTTTTTTCCTTTCTGATTAATACCCAAAAATGGAAACTTCCTAATGAAAATGACGGTAACATTTCTGAGTGTCCGTAAGTTAGTTTCTGATCAGGTTTTATTAAACCTCAATGTACTGTGTTAAAGATTCGCATAAGATTGTGAAATTCCTGCAGCCATTTCTTATTGATGAAATTAGTGTTTACTGCGGGCTATTCCAACCATTTTGCCTGATATCTGTCAATATATTAATGAAACAAATTTCATTTATTTGAATTATTTGAAGGAGGAATATTTGTCGATATCCTAGGTTTTTTTAAAAAATAAATACGAGTATATCATAAAATTTTCGTGTAAATCAATTCGTATTCCCTTATTCTTAAACCTTTGATATACTTTGAACTATAATATATTCACAGTATATCCCAATAAATATAACTTCAAAATTAAAACAAACTTACATTGAGAAAACACGCATTCCCTAAGGATAAATATGTAAAATGTTTCATTAAGACCTACATGACAAAAACAAGTAGAAAAAGTGTACTATATTTTAGACTTTTTAAAAACAAGTTTTAAAAGCGGCAATGAATACAAATAAAGCGTAATCCCTTGGGATTTACACCTATTCAGAACGGCGATTACCCGTTCTTGTTCTTATAATCTCTTAGGAATAGTATACAAAGCCTAAACATTTTGAGGTTAATGAATTTGTGAATTTGCAATCAACCTTCTTTTATGCTCGGATAATTGGACGCTTATCTCTTTCTTTGTCATATATTGTGTATGTATTTAGTATATTTCTTGATGTGTTAGCTTTCTTCCTTTTCATAAATACAAGTGCTTCTTTCAAGTTATTCTCAAGTGTGTACGCAAAATGTCAGATAAAAATAATTTTTTATTTACGGTATTCAAAAGTACAACCCGAAATATACACTACCTTCAGCCAAAATTTGGTTAGCCATCATCTACTGGCGGTTCATGATGACGGCTAACTAGATTTCGCAGTTAACTTTGTATATCCCACCAGTAGGTGGGTTGTGCAACCGCTGCTGCCGGCTACCACTGACTGGTCTCCCACTCATGCGAAACTACACATACTGTAGTATTAATCTATTTCAATATAATATACAATTAAGTTGTTTAATCTCACCACAAGACGTGAAGATCATCCGCTCCCGAATATTGTAACCCCTCCCTTTCCAAATATTCCTGCTAATATTAGTTTTCTTTGGTAGTGCGAGGAGACACTAACTGAGGCACGTTGTGGTGGGCTGGAGTGACCCAAGACGCAAGCAGCAGATGTAAACACCGTGCCAAATCACCGATAACTGATGGTCATGACCACGAATAAGTGCACAATGGTCACAATCAGTAAATCTCGGTTAACTTGATTTACGGTTGACTGAATCATGGATAACTTCGTGAGTAATATATATACAGGGTGGCGCAAAAGTCAGGAACCATAGGCACACTTTATTAAATTATAATAAATGTTCGAAGCGGTGACCTTCCACTTGGAGACACTTTCTGACGTTTTGAATGCATGATGTTTGAACATTCTTTAACACATTGGTACTGATTTTGGCACACTCAGATGTGATTTTATCCTTTAGAGAACGTATGGTTCTGGGTCGATCAGCATAGACTACCAACTTGAGATGGCCCCCAAAAGAAAAAGTCAAGAGGCGTGAGGTCTGGAGACCTAGGTGGCCATTTGACGGGACCTCGCCGTCCGATCCACTTGCTTGGGAATGTTTCACCTAAGAAGCTCCGGACGATGGTTGCGAAATGTGGTATTGCACCATCCTGCTGAAACCACATCGCCCGTTCTGCCAATGGAATGTCGTCCAGTATGGGCGTTAGAAATGTTTGCAGCATATGCAGATATGTTTCACCTGTTACATTGCCGTCAAAAAAGTACGGACCAATTAACTGATCCCACCAGAGAGCAGCCCACACCATAATTCGTGGATCGAATTGCACATGTCCTTCCTCCATCCAGTGTGGGTTCTCATTGGCCCAATAGCGTGCATTATGCCTATTGACACGACCGCTGAGGTGAAATATCGCTTCGTCGCTGAACATGAGCCTTCGTTGAAGCTGTCGATGTTGTAGAAATCTAGAAATCACTAGCAAAACTCTACACGACGGTCAGTGTCGTCACCGTGCAGTTCCTGAACGAGTTGAACTTTGTAAGGGTGGAAACGATTTGTTGTAAGAATTCGTTGAATGGATCTTCTGGAGATACCGGTTTCCTGGGATAAATTTCTTAAGGGCTTACGTGGGCTGTTTTCGACGTGATTGAGTACCGTTAGTGATGAACATTTTGGCCGGCCACTACGCGGCCGATCATGAACACTTCCCGTTTCTTTGAAGCGAGTGAACAGTTTTTCAACTGATGCCTGAACAACTGGCGCCCTCTCAGGGTGTTTGCAGGGCCGTAACTACCTATGAGGTCACCGAGGTCCGGACCTCGGTAATTATTTCCTAAAAAAAAAAAAGAGACTGAACCGTTCTCGGTGTATGAAACGCATATTACCGCTTTTCTTTTGAAAAGAGGGAGCGTCGAGCGTTTTGTGTTTTGTGTTTAGTGTATAGCTTGGGTTGTGTTTGTAGATGTCATTTTGGTCTGAATTTTGCTCGTCCCGCCGCGCTCGAAAAAATCTGGACCTCACTAATTTCTAAACCCTAGTTACGGCCCTGGGTGTTTGTCATTAAAAGCAGTAGCAACTGATCGGTGTGTGTTACCACGCCTTGCACACATTAAAACTATCTCCACCCGTTCATCTATTGTCAATTTCTGTGCCATAGGTTCAACAACAAATCTGAAAAGACCAAAACACATATTAATTAATTAAAACACAAATTATTAAAATGTGCCTATGGCTCCTGACTTTCGCACCACCCTGTATATATATATATAAATTATTTATATATATATATATATACTGTGTATATATATATATATATATATATATATATATATATATATATATATACAGGGTGGGCGGAAAGTAGCTCCCTATTTTGGATTGGTAAAAAAATACGTATATTATCCATTTATTTCAGAAGAAATAATATGAAAAGGAAGGCATACATGGTAGGTTTTCTCTAAAATTCAATGTGGGCTCCAACTCTTTCCACCAGCTTCTGGAGCCGCCCAGGAATGGCGTCCACTGACTTTAGCAGGAACTCCGGCGGGATGGAGGACATGACTTCCCGAATTCGGTCCTCCAGTTCTTCCAATGTCCTCGGTTTGGTGCGGTAGACTTCTTCCTTTACCCACCCCCAAAGAAAAAGTCGCACGGTGTCAAGTCGGGGCTCCTGGCTGGCCATTGATGTGGACCACGACGACCCATCCAACGCCCAGGGAAGTGGGCATCCAGCCACTCACGGACAACAAGAGCGAAGTGCGGAGGGGCGCCATCTTGCATAAATATCAGATCGTCGATGTTCTCCCATGTGCTGACAACCGGCCAGACCTCGTTTCGCAGCATAGCAAGGTACCGCTCAGCATTCATGGTGTTGCGCAGAAGGA
The DNA here is from genome assembly GCA_023014485.1 of Bathynomus jamesi. Taxonomy (NCBI): domain Eukaryota; kingdom Metazoa; phylum Arthropoda; class Malacostraca; order Isopoda; family Cirolanidae; genus Bathynomus; species Bathynomus jamesi. Next base: position 139,955 of record JAJOZX010003714.1, on the reverse strand, counting down.
ACGGGCCCACAACCTGATATGAGGTCATTCCACACCACACCGTTACACTGAACCGATTCTGCCGTTTTTCAGCGGTAACCGTGCGACTTCTTTCTTTGGGGGTGGGTAAAGGAAGAAGTCTACCGCACCAAACCGAGGACATTGGAAGAACTGGAGGACCGAATTCGGGAAGTCATGTCCTCCATCCCGCCGGAGTTCCTGCTAAAGTCAGTGGACGCCATTCCTGGGCGGCTCCAGAAGCTGGTGGAAAGAGTTGGAGCCCACATTGAATTTTAGAGAAAACCTACCATGTATGCCTACCTTTTCATATTATTTCTTCTGAAATAAATGGATAATATACGTATTTTTTTACCAATCCAAAATAGGGAGCTACTTTCCGCCCACCCTGTATATATATATATATATATATATTGTAGTGCCCAACCCGTTTATTTATTTATGGTACTGGACACCCTTTTAATTACATTAATTCACTTCACTGACACCCTTGAAGTTGGGCGTACCCTTTAATTCTATTTCAAATTATTTCTTATTTTCGTCCAGGATGACTCGGCCTATCCAGACGGATGGCCCTTTAAATTGATAGGCGTAAGTTCTTCGGCTTTCCAGAAGCCTACTTTGAATGTTAATTCACCCTCAGCTAACAAGAGAGGCCTATTGCAAGGTATCTAAAACAACACACGCCCTCTTATAAAGTTTATTAAATGTTACTCGAAACAGTACATGAATTTAGAAATTTCTTCTGAAGAAAATTTATCAATTTCCATACAATGCAATCCAATTTTAAATTCAAAGACAAAGTTCACAGTTATCTGAATTTAAATAGTTTAAATTTACCAATTTTCCGTAAAATACAATTCAATTATAAATCCAAAGAAAAAGTTCACAGTTATCTGAATTTAAGTAATTTATATAGAGGGGCTTTATATTTTAGTAACAATAAAACTTATCACTAAATGAAATTATTAAAATCGACAAAGACATTGGAAAGAATGAATTACTTACAAAATTTAGAAGTTATTCTCAACAGTTCTGCGCGAGTCCCGCAGATTTATTTCCAGAACAGACAACCAAAAACCAAGAGTCCTAAATAATTTTAAGGTCCTTCCCAAAATTATTGACGGGTCACGCACAATAGGTCGCAAACTTACTTACAGTTTTAACCTTCCCCTTGAACCCAATTACGTTCATTGAAAATTCACAAAACTCTTGGTCCGTTGGCTAACATTAATTACGATCCAATCAAGTTCTCGGTTAAGGTCGCTAACAATAAAATTCTTATGCACAAGTTTCCGCGTAAACGAATGAAATGCAATACAAGTTCTTAATTTCAATTTGGAGACAATTTATACTTTCAGTTCTAAATTTTCTTACACCACAAGTCTAAATGAGTTTATTTAGCCACAGTTAATTTCAAGGAGGACGACTACCAACTGACTTAACAATTTTCGAATTTACTTTACAATTTTGAAGGACCCCGCCTTCCAATGTTCTGAAAGCATATCAAACCATTTGTTTTTCCTAAGACCGTCCCCCAGAAGGCTATTACCCATACAAGAGGGACAGAAGGCGTCTTTACTATTTTTCCCAGGATCCTGGGCCCCCTGATTGGAGCTGGACCTGATTTCCGAGTATAGACCCCTCCTTCTTCCCAAAAATACATTTAAATATAGTTAACAGATTCGAAGTCCCAATTTTATGACCCCCTCGTGGTTCAACTTTAGCAAGCGTCTTCGAATCTGCCTTACAAAAGTCGCACCATCCCGCAAAACGAATCCAAAAATTTTCGACCCAGCGAAAGAAGAACTCAACCATTTGCATATACATCCAAATCCGTTGGATTGCCCTTCCCGCTGGGGTCGGGTCTCGGTGATAAACCTCTGTCCCCACGTGGTTTGGCTTTATTCCTTCCCTGAGAATCCGAATTAAGATAGAACAAACGTTAAACAATCTGAAACACTTCTGATTTATTCGTTCATGAATGTTTATAAGCCAAACCACACTGCGTTCAGAGATGTACACCACGAAATCTTAAAACTAAAATTCCTGCACTTATTTTATAAAAGATTTCTGCATGCAAACTTCATGGTTACGACATCCCTCCCCTCCTTTAATTTTGCACTCCGATGCAAACTTTCTTAACTAGGGTCGGGTATTATCACTTTACTCACAATTTTCACAAAAATTTTCCATTCACTTGTCCCCTTTATTGGGACACTAACACTGACAGATTTTATTTGTCCCCTTTATTGGGACACTAACACTGACACATTTAGCTTTAGTCATCCTCGGTTTCTTCGTAGTGTACTCGAGGTCGGGGCCTAAGAGCATACGGACTCTCAAACGGTGGCCCTGTGAAAGCAGCCTGTCTGCTTCCTCCGGGGGACCCTATTCCCATAAGGTCCCCGCGGGGAGGTAGTTCGGAAGCACCTGGCGGCTCCTGCCTGCCACTCGGTCCTGCCAGGGGGCAGGAGGTGCACTCCGGTTCACCTCCACGGGTCGATGTTCCTCCGTTCCCTGTGCGAAGCTCTCGGGGAGGAAGTAGCTCGGAGGCGCCCGGCGGATCCCATTCCGCCACTCGGTCCTGCCAGCGGGCAAGAAGCGCACTCCGGTTCACTTCCCCTTGTTGATGTTTCTCCGGTGTCGAGGGCGGAGCTCCAGAGAGGAGGGGCGGTGGCCCTTCCCCCATCTCATCCCCTGCGCCGTCAGCCCCGCCTTGTCGCTCGACGTCCCATGGGGCCTCGATGCTGCGGCGGATGCGGTCTCGATGGATCACTATCTGATGTCCAGTGATCATGTGACGCAGGAGATAAGTGACTGGAGTCTTCTGTTCGATGATGATGTATGGACCCTCGTACCGGGGCTCCAACTTGCCTCTACCCGGTCGTGGGTAATCAATGTACACCAAGCCATGGGGCGCCTTCTCTTCGAACGGCTTCAATTCCTTGATTCCGTTAGCCTTCTCGTATCTCCGCATGAACTCTTCCACTCGGCGGTAGATTTCGCTCAGACTCCTCTTTCGGTCTTCGGCGTATTCCTCTGGGTTGTACGGGCTCACGCACGCCTCCTGTGGCATGCGAAATAGCTTTGAAGGTACGTTGGGGGTTCGCCCGTACATCAAGAAAATGGAGAATATCCCGTGGCTCGGTGCACTCTGATGTTCAAGGACAACTCTACGGTGTCGAGGATTTTATCCCAGTCTCGTCCAGTTTCTTCACAAAGTATGCGGAGTTTGATGCATAACTCTTTATTCAGACGTTCGATCTTCCCGTTGCTTTGGGGATGGTATGCGGCGGTCCGTTGGTGTTGTACTTCCCAAACCCTGAAGAGCTCCTGCAAGGTAGAGTTCCAGAACTCCTTGCCTTGGTCGGATACTACGCTGAAGGGGCGCCCAGTTTGCACAGTATAAACGATGGAACTTGTCCGCCACCTCCCGGGCCGTCTTGTCCTTTATTGCTGCCGGATGGTTTGAACCACACCTGGCCAAAATAAAGGTCCCGTAGGATTTCTGTAGTCCCTATAGCTCCCGGATGAATGCTCCCGACGTCAGTGTGGGCTTTCCAAATGAGCTGCTCTCTCAACTTTTTAGGAACTACGATGACCTCTCTTCCGTTCGCATCGATGTAAACCAGCAGGTTCCTCACTAGTTTGACTCTCGACGGCTGGATGGGCTTGGTTACGGGCCAGCTGAAAGCCTTCCCTTCTTCGATGGCTGTTCGAATTGCCGCTATTTCAACGTCCTTCTGCTGGTGTTTGCGATTACCTTGCGATCAATGATCGCTTTTTTTTTTTTGGATATTGCGTTCACAAACTCCTTCGTCACTCCAGGCGGGCGGGACAACCAATCGGCCACTCTGTTGAGTTTGCCTTTCACGTACTCGATGAGAACGTCGTAGTCTTGCAATGTCATAACCGAACGCTCTAGTCTTCCATTGGGCTCTCGGTGTCCTTCCCTCAGAAGCCACTTCAACGGCTTATGGTCAGAACGGACGATGACTCTCTGCCCAAATATAACATTGCTTCAATTCCTTTTTATTAGTTGGCCTCTGGGAGTTTTTGATGGCCTCTTCTTTGGATTCCTGTGGCTTCACCCCGTTCCTGGTGACCACATGGCCTAAATACCCCACCTGGGACTGTAATAACTGACATTTTTCCAACTTTACTTTAAGTTGGCGGTGCGTAGGCTATCCAAGGCTCGTCGTACCCTCTCGTCATGTCTTCTAAAGACCTTCCAAGGACAATGAGGTCATCAAGTAAATCTGTACTTCCTTGTCCAGTTGCTCGCAAAATAAAATTCATTACTCTTTGGAACACTGGTGGACTATTGGACAACCCAAACGGGACCACCCTGAACTCGAAATGACCGCTTCCCGTGGAGAGGCAGTTTTCGAGATGCTATCGTCGAATGGCCAACTGCCAATATCCCGAGCGTAAATCCCTGCTCGAGAAGTAATGAGTCCCGTGCACTTGGCCAAGGTTTTGAGATATTTGTCCTTGCTGCCATTGACGTCCCAAGGTCTATAGTCTACACAAAGCCTCAGGGCCCTACGCTTCTTTTCTTCAATCGCTTCCCTTGGACTCCTGTGGTCACTCTTCATTCCTAGTGATCACGTGGTCCTGGCACTCTACCTGTGACGGTAGTAGTTAATCTTTTCTTTCCCTCGTCGGTCTTCTTCCCTTTGAGAGCGACGGACATCGGTGAACATGCGTCTTGAGGTGTTTTCAATCTCTTCTTAGTCACTTGTGGAAATTTGACTCTTTCTCACCGTGACACTTGTTCCATTTTTTCTTTTCGGGCGAGGAATCAAACGGCTGTTCCGACTAACCTCCCCGTTCTCGTTGCCTCAACCACCATGCCGATGTCATCTTATCTTCAAGGTAATACTCTTTAGTCGTCACTTTATTTCTCAAGAGTAACTTTACCGCCTCCTTGGAAAGTGTTAACTTCCCGTTGAGATTTCCGCTCTGTGATACTTGCAAACCACGCTGAGCCTCACTGCACATTCATTGCAGCGGAGAGTAGACGTCCAGGGGAAACCATACCCCAAATTTTCTTCTCCGTCTATTCCTTTTCATTTAACTTCCCTTTGGGATTCTGCTCGACAACTTCTCCAAGTATCCTCGAGCCTCACCGCATATCCCATGCAGCGGAGAATAGACGTCCAGGGGAACTCATATCCCCATTTTTTCACAATTACCAATGGAAACGACCAGGGGGAACGGCTATGCTGTATCACTCCTTGATCCAGCATTTCTGCTATTTGTCGCTTTACCTCCTCCTCGTGTGTAATAGGTATCCTGTAGGGTCGCCTAAAGATGGGAGGATGATCCTGGGTTTCCAACTTCATTGGCATCAGGTTATTATAACCCAATGGCTCGCCATCCATTGAGAAGACATCTGAATAATCCCTTAGCCACTCTTCGACGGTTTTCCTTTCTTTGTCGGAGAAGGATTTCCAACCAAGGACATAGGACTTGAGGCGGTCACTCGTTCTTCGAAGTCCTTCTTCGATGCTTGACTTCCTTTCACCGTGACATTCGTTCCAATTTGGGGTGAGCGTCGACCGGCCGTGTCGACTACCCTCCCTATTAGCTCTGCCTCCGTCACTAGGCCCACGACGTCTCCTTTTTCGCCAATGTATTCTTCGTCATCCTGATTGATCATCAGTAACCTTATCTTCCCTGTGGGATCCTGCTCGGTAACATTTTTAAGTTTCCCCGAGCTTCACTGCACATCCCGTGCAGCGGAGAATAGACGTCCAAGGGAACTACGTCCCCGGGTTTCATTCTGACTTCTCGCGTCAGAATCACGGCGGCCACCTTTAGTTTTTCGTGCGGGATTGCCTCTACCAGAGTCACCCTCGCACTTTACTGTCTACTCCCTTTCCTTGTATGGTTACTGTTTCATTCAGAGTGACTGTCCTCTTCCGGTGGTCTACCTGGGCTTCGTACCTTTGTTTCGTCTTCATATCCTCCGAAACAACACGCCTATAGTCAAGTCTTGCTGAGCCTCTGGAATTATACAGACACAAAAGAATTCTTCAACCCCCCTTCCCATAGTCAAACTTACTTCTACTCCCCTTACATGAATGGGCGGGGCCGGTGCAACTGTGTACTGAGAAGTTGGCAACTGTCCAAAGAAGGCTCCCGATGTTCTTGTGCATAGCTTATGTCAATGTGACGGAAGCTCCACCATCGCAGCGCGGTGGAAGCTTGTTGACGACGAATACTGGTAGGGTGATCAGTCCTAGCCGACGGACTCGCCGCTACTTCCTCTGAAGCTATTCGGGAGGCTTCTCCTTCCAATCCTGCGAAGGTTTGCTCGAGGGCACGCCTCTTCCCAATTTCGCATTTGCTGACAAATCTTGCACTGGCTCCGGCCACTTTCTTCCATTGTTTCCTCTTTGGAGTCTCTGTCTTCATTTGACTTGGTTTGTTTTCTCTTCTGGTTTCTCATGGGGTTGTAGTCACATTCTTGAGTTGTGTTATTCCTCCTGTGACCAGTGTCACAGTTCTTCCTTCTGGGCTCTCCTCTCTTGCTGGACTTGTCTCCGTCGTTCACCTCCACATCCTTGATGTTGTCCTCCTTGTGGCTGTTCTTTCTTCTGGATGTTGTGAGTTGTAGTCCCAGGATGTGGGAGGATTTTGCAGTTTCTGCAGTCTTCGGCTTCTGTCATGTGGCGTTTCTTCTCTTAGGACCTCTTCATCTCTTAGTCCTAAGCTTGGGTTGTTTACCGAAAACTGGGTTGATTCCATCCAATAGTCCCGAAAGGATGTTCCTTTGATGCAATTACAAGCATACTCCGGCATAACGGTCTTCAACGCGTCCTTAGGTATGCCCACTTTAATATGTCTCCTTATGGGATTAGCCTGAACCAAGGCATTACCTGAACTTAATAATCTTGGGGCAATTATGTTGAGTGTCTCACCTTTTTCCTTCCTGACGGCGTTTGGGCTGGTTCCTGGGTTCTCTTGTGCCCGTTCGCCCATAAACTTCGGCGAACTTCCTTCCAATGTGTGTCCAAAAGTCGTTTGCTCAGGACCCCTTACTGCCTGTTCACGTTGCAAAGGTAAGCTAGTACTCTTTAATACCTGTACGACGGTTTCTATATTCTTCTGCCGGTCTTCGTCGGTGCGGTGTTTCTCGTCTCTTGTGGTGTGTGCACTTCTGCAAGGGTTCTTTGGGATGTCTTCTGGGTTCTCTGGTCTCCACCCAACCCTTTCTTGCCTCGAAAGTTCTTCTTCTGTAACGGGAGGAACTAGAGAGATTCTTCGGGGACGAACCCCCGACCTTCGGTTGTCCCAATACTCCAGCTGCGGAGTAATCATTACAAGGTCTTCCAGTTTCGACCCTCTTCGGTTTATTTCTTCTCTAATTCCTTGCATTCCTTAGTAACCGAATAATGTTGGCAAATTTATCCTTTTTAAATTTTCCAAACTTTCTGTACTTATTTCGTTTAAGTTCGTTGGTTCGGTATCACTCATGTCATTACGCTTTCTTCATTCGTTATTTCCACGCTCTTTACCGACATCGCGAAGTTTATTTGTTTATTTATTTTTTTTCAGAACCTTTAAGACTGTAATCACTGTTAGCGACACTTTTTACTGTTCCAATTATTTCAAAGAATTATTGTTCCAAATACTTTCTACGTTCGTGCTTTACTGTCACGCAAATTTATTTCAACAAAAAAGTTACACTCTTGCTATAAATACCTTGCAATAGGATCCCACTTCTGACACCATTTATGTAGTGCCCAACCCGTTTATTTATTTATGGTACTGGACACCCTTTTAATTACGTTAATTCACTTCACTGACACCCTTGAAGTTGGGCGTACCCTTTAATTCTATTTCAAATTATTTCTTATTTTCGTCCAGGATGACTCGGCCTATCCAGACGGATGGCCCTTTAAATTGATAGGCGTAAGTTCTTCGGCTTTCCAGAAGCCTACTTTGAATGTTAATTCACCCTCAGCTAACAAGAGAGGCCTATTGCAAGGTATCTAAACAACACACGCCCTCTTATAAAGTTTATTAAATGTTACTCGAAACAGTACATGAATTTAGAAATTTCTTCTGAAGTAAATTTATCAATTTCCATACAATGCAATCCAATTTTAAATTCAAAGACAAAGTTCACAGTTATCTGAATTTAAATAGTTTAAATTTACCAATTTTCCGTAAAATACAATTCAATTATAAATCCAAAGAAAAAGTTCACAGTTATCTGAATTTAAGTAATTTATATAGAGGGGCTTTATATTTTAGTAACAATAAAACTTATCACTAAATGAAATTATTAAAATCGACAAAGACATTGGAAAGAATGAATTACTTACAAAATTTAGAAGTTATTCTCAACAGTTCTGCGCGAGTCCCGCAGATTTATTTCCAGAACAGACAACCAAAAACCAAGAGTCCTAAATAATTTTAAGGTCCTTCCCAAAATTATTGACGGGTCACGCACAATAGGTCGCAAACTTACTTACAGTTTTAACCTTCCCCTTGAACCCAATTACGTTCATTGAAAATTCACAAAACTCTTGGTCCGTTGGCTAACATTAATTACGATCCAATCAAGTTCTCGGTTAAGGTCGCTAACAATAAAATTCTTATGCACAAGTTTCCGCGTAAACGAATGAAATGCAATACAAGTTCTTAATTTCAATTTGGAGACAATTTATACTTTCAGTTCTAAATTTTCTTACCCACAAGTCTAAATGAGTTTATTTAGCCACAGTTAATTTCAAGGAGGACGACTACCAACTGACTTAACAATTTTCGAATTTACTTTACAATTTTGAAGGACCCCGCCTTCCAATGTTCTGAAAGCATATCAAACCATTTGTTTTTCCTAAGACCGTCCCCCAGAAGGCTATTACCCATACAAGAGGGACAGAAGGCGTCTTTACTATTTTTCCCAGGATCCTGGGCCCCCTGATTGGAGCTGGACCTGATTTCCGAGTATAGACCCCTCCTTCTTCCCAAAAATACATTTAAATATAGTTAACAGATTCGAAGTCCCAATTTTATGACCCCCTCGTGGTTCAACTTTAGCAAGCGTCTTCGAATCTGCCTTACAAAAGTTGCACCATCCCGCGAAACGAATCCAAAAATTTTCGACCCAGCGAAAGAGGAACTCAACCATTTGCATATACATCCAAATCCATTGGATTGCCCTTCCCGCTGGGGTCGGGTCTCGGTGATAAACCTCTGTCCCCACGTGGTTTGGCTTTATTCCTTCCCTGAGAATCCGAATTAAGATAGAACAAACGTTAAACAATCTGAAACACTTCTGATTTATTCGTTCATGAATGTTTATAAGCCAAACCACACTGCGTTCAGAGATGTGCACCACGAAATCTTAAAACTAAAATTCCTGCACTTATTTTATAAAAGATTTCTGCATGCAAACTTCATGGTTACGACAATATATATATTAGGGTGGAGCGAAAAATACTTTTTTTCCAGTATGAAGTTCTAATAGTGATTAAAAGTTGCATTTAGTGGAGGAAATATGCCTGCCAAAATATGAGTTCATTTGTTTAAACTTTTCAGCTGCCACCAGGGGGCTAAAGTTAACACAATTTTGTGTAAAAAGGAAAAAAATGCTTCTATTTTAGGTTTGTCAAACTATTATAAAATTTTATCTTAGAATTATCTAATAGTTTGATTAAGATTCGTAAGTGATAGAAATTCGTTTTTAAAAATGCCTTTTCATATGCTTAATATCTTCAGCTGCCACAAGAGAGCTGAAGTTAACACAATTTAGAGTAACTGAGTCATGTTGAGACTACACTGAATGTTGTGGGGAGGGTTTGGGGAGGGTTGTGGGGGAGGGTTTTGGTGTGAAGGAATTTCTTTCTGTGAGTCATTAGAACAGTGTGTTACACTTTCTTCTTAGGTAGTAGGCCTAGTCGCTCAGTTGATCGGAGAGTTTTTTTATGATCGGAATATTATAAAACTTTATTTTAAAGTGATTTATATAGAGATAATATTGATTTTATTATAAAATGCTTGTTATAATGTATTATATAATTTTAGTTTATATAATATATTATATATTTATATAATATATTATATATACTTATAAAATATATTATATATATTAATTATATAATGTTTTGATGTTACAGGATATTTTGTGATTGTGAATTTTTCTTAAAAATATTATGGCATCAAATACTAAATATAAACATTTCACTAGAGAACATATGAAGTGTGCCATATTTGAAGTACCTTGTGAGATGAGTGATATGCAACTACCAACTTATAACTGCATTATGAAAGATTACCTGTTCACAAAACATTTAGTGAAGGAGCAGATGAATAACAAGGAGCCTTCATTTTCTGAAATAGCAGAGGCAGTTTCCAAAAAGGTAGAAAATATTTGGAAGAAGGCCTCTTTGCCAATAGTTTCACATACACGCGTTTTACAGATGATGCGAGTGTACCATGATAAATACAGGTCCTTATTAAAGCCATACAAGTCACGCAAGGATCAGCCTAAGTACAAAAATCAGCTTGAAGAATTTGAAAACTCTTCAAAATGCACTTTGTTTGACATCTGCACCTGCAAATGTAAGGAGTTTAGGAGATGCTCATGTGAAAAGAGTAAGAAAGTCCATCCAAAAGAGCAGGATTTTTTAAATGACCAACGAACACGCAGAATAATGGTGATAGGAAGCATTGATATAGCACACACAAGACGATTACAAGCAAGAGAACATCGAAAGGAAATGGAAAAAGCACGTCTGGAATCCTCACAAACAACTAGTGCTGCTATAACCAATACGTCCAACTTACAAATCGAAACAGAGACAAGTGAACTTCAACAACTAGAAGAGATATCTGAAGATAATGAGGAAGATACAACCTCGACTCAATATGTAATATCAGAACAACAGATGCGTGAGCCACTGCCTTCATTAGCAATTACTTGTGATAGATTTAAAATGTCGGACAGAGCTGGGGCTGCTATTGCTTCTGCAGTATTGGCAGATCTTAAAATTGTTACTCCCGAAGACAAAGGGAATATTATAGACAGAAGTAAGCTAAGACGTGAAAGACAAAAACAGAGAAAGGAACTACAACAGATAGGAGAGCCAAAAACCATGCGGGGATTATACTTTGATGGCAGAAAGGATAAAACAATGATTCAAGTCCAGGAGAGTGATGGCTCTAACCACCAAAGAACCAAACGCGAAGAGCATATCAGCATAATATCTGAACCACACTCTCTGTACTTTGCATGTGACACCTTCCAGTGGCAAAGCTAAATACATTTGCACAGCGCTAGTGAATTGCTTGAAAGAAAGGAATGTTGATATAGGGAACATCGTTGCAGTTGGCTGTGATTCGACAGTGGTTAACACTGGTAGTATTGGAGGCACAATAAGATTACTGGAAGAAGCCTTTAATAAGCCATTGCAGTGGCTGATATGCCTTTTACACCTTAATGAACTTCCATTGCGCCATCTGTTTCATCACTTGGATGGTACCACTACTGGACCAAGAGCATTTTCAGGAGAAATTGGCCGAGCACTTTCAGACTGTGAAAAGCTTCCCATAGTTAACTTCAAACCAATTGAAATTCAAGAGGACATGTGTGAAGTTGATGTAGATGACATATGTACTGACCAGAAATACCTTCTTGAAATTCACAAGGCTATATCAAGTGGAACATTCTCAAAGAGTCTTAGTCATAAGAGTCCAGGCAATATATCACATTCAAGGTGGCTCACCACAGCAAACAGGACTCTGCGGTTATATGCAAGCACAGAGAATCCTTCAGGTAATTTACAAGAATTAGCTACTTTCATTGTTAGGGTATACGCACCAATGTGGTTTCAGATAAAGCGTAAACCATTATGCCAATATGGTGCTAAACATATGTGGCATATGATTGCAAGAAGCCGGTATCTCCGTGAAGAGCTTAGGAGAGTACACTCAGTCATTCAGCGAAATGCATATTACGCAAATCAAGAAAACATTCTCATTGCAATGATAGCTGATGAAAGGGAGCATGTGCGTCAGTTGGGATTTAGGCGTATCATAAAAGCAAGGGCATGCATCAAGAAACAGATGTTATCAGGTATTTTAAGGTGCCAGAAATAAATTTTTATGCCAAAGACTATACAGATCTCATTATGTGGCAAGATTTTCAGATAGCAGAACCACCGATAACCAAAGGAGTTTCTCTTGATGATATTGAATCATGCATCAAACATGGTACTACTCTTCATTCAGAATTATTTCAGTTTCCATGTCATACACAAGCCGTAGAGAGAGGCGTCAAGCTCGTTACAGACGCTGCTGGATCAGTCTGCGGACCTACAAACAGAGACGGTTGGATTCGTGCTACATTAGAATCAAGGAAAAAACAGCCAAAATTTGACACAAAGAAATTACTAAATAGTCTTCAGCAAGAACCCTTTCTAGAGGGAGGTTGGTTGGGGAAAGGGTGGTAACTCCGCTAAGGCACGAAATAACGTTTCTTAACTGTCTCAAGCCAGTATAAAGGAGGAGAGACATCCTAATTTATTACTGTTCCCTTTTTCAAGTAAATACAGAATCATACTTAATTGTCATTTTTAAGTTAACTTCAGCCCTCTTGTGGCAGCTGAAGATATTAAGCATATGAAAAGGCATTTTTACAAAACGAATTCTTATCATTTAAGAATCTTAACCAAACTATTAGATAACTCTAAGATAAAATTTTATAACAGTTTGATAAACCTAAAATAGAAGCATTTTTTTCCTTTTTACCCAAAATTGTGTTACATTTAGCCCCCTGGTGGCAGCTGAAAATATTAAACAAATTAACTCATATTTTGGCAGATATATATCGTCTACTAAATGCAACTTTTAATCACTATTAGAACTTCCTACTAGAAAAAAAGTATTTTTCGCTCCACCCTAATATATATATATGCCTAGGTGAGCTCTTTCGTCTTTGTCTTTCATATTGTATGTTTCCTTCCTCTGGAAGTTTGATTTCATTCAGCCTCTCCCGAAGAAGGGTGACCGCTCTCACCTCTCCAACTATCGTCCAATTGCCTTGATTTCTTGCCATTCTAAAGTTTTTGAATCTATCCTTAATATGAAGATTCTCAAACACTTCTCTTCTCACAATCTTCTTTCAGATCGTCAGTATGGGTTCCGCAAGGGACGCTCGACTGGCGATCTTCTTTCATATCACTCTGACTATTGATCATTCTCCTTTCGGGATTTCGATGAAACATTTGGTATTGCGCTAGTAATCAAAAGCTTTTAATAGTCTGGCACAAATCTTAATTTCGAAACTGCCCTCCTCCGGCTTCTATCCTTTCTCTCTAATTTCCTTTCTGGCAGATCTATAGCTGCGGTTGTAGATGGCCACTTTTCTTTTCCTAAAGCTATTAACAGTGGTGTTCCTCAGGGTTCTGTCCTGTCACCCACTCTTTTCCTTTTATTTATTAATAATCTATTAAGTCTCATTTCCTGTCCTATCCATTCCTATGCCGATGATTCCACCCTTCACTTTTTAACCAGCTTCACAGAGTGTCCCTCTCAACAATTTCTTCATGTTTCGCGTGAGGCGGCTATGGCGCACCTAACCTCTGACCTTTCTACTATCTCTGATTAGAGCAGAGCAAGCATTGCGGTTTTCAATGCCTCAAAAACCAAATTTCTTCATCTATCTAATCATCATAATCTTCAACACGAGTATCCCTTGTCTTCAACAATATACAATTCAATCCTTCCTCTTCTCTTAACATTGTTCGTGCTTCCTCTTTTCAAATATACTCTTTCCAAAACAGCTTCTAAGAGGTGTGCTGCTCCGGCTTTGCAGTTTCTGTACTTCCACTCAGCTGTTGTCTCTGTACAGGATCTTGTCCGCCCGTATATGGAGTAAGCTTCTCATGTGTCGGGTGGCTCAACCCACACAGCTATACTTGACCGGGTAGTATCAAAAGATTTTCGTCTCATCAATTCCCCGCTTCTTACTGACTTCCTTCAACCGCTCTCTCTTCCCAGCAATGTTGCCACACTCTCACTTTATTATCGCTATTATAACGGATACTGCTCTTCTGAATTCTCTAGTTGTATGCTTCCTCCTTTAAGGAGAACTTGCTGTACTAGATTTTCGACACATTCTCGTCCCTTTTTTATCCAACTCTCTAACGCAAGGGTTAATCAGTATTTTCAATCTTTCATCTACTCAACCGGCCAATTCTGGAACAATCTTCTTCAATCCATCTTTCCCCATGTCTGTGACCTCCAATCTTTCAAACTCAGAGTATCCAGACATCTTGAAAACTCTGGACCTTGATTTTGGCTTTCCTTCTTCTCGAGGGATGGAGTTCGCCCTTGGCCCTTCCTCCCTGCATGAATATTATATATATATATATATATATATATATATATGTAAAAATGAACAATGAATAATCAATATTCATTTTTACATGTGAAACCAAAATCGCCTGAGCGAGTTTGGATAGAATTTCGATTTTTGCTTTCTATTTTTTTCAGTGTCACAACCATGCGACCTACCATTTCTATGGTTTAGTCGTATCCATATTTCCATTTTTCATTTGTTAGAGAATTTATTTTAATTAATTATGGTTGTCTTGCATCTAACCCTCGTCCCTAAATTTTATTAGATTATGCATGCACATTGCATATAGCAGGGTTGGAACCCGTAGTTGTACTTAGTCCTTAATACCCACTCTTCGTCTTTAATTCGTTTCTTTTAAACCCTCCCAATAATAACTTACACTGTACGTATGACATAATTTGAATAACTATGACGTCATAAAGTAGCTTAATTCCCTTCACATTTTCCGTCATTAATTTCCCTTTATCATATCTCTAGTATACAGTGTATGGAAATTCTTTAACATAATAATAAAAACTGTACACTCTATACGTCATTATTTATATGTTATGGCCTGTCTGGTATGATGCAATATAACTATTATTCGGCCATATTCATCTATACGTCCATATCTTATCTTGACCATTATCCTATATCAATTTTATTAAATATTCATTGTTACTCGTGTCAGTCTATGAAATGTGCACAAAACTTTAGACATCCGTACCTGTTCGTTCAAAGTCGTGCAAATACGTTCGCATGTTTTATTTTTTTTATTTTTTATTTTCATTATTTCACCTCTCGCAATGAACTCGAAAATGCTTATGCAAGTGTACGCAATTCGATGATCACAGCATAAATTAACATCTGAAGACGTAAAATCTCCTCTCGCTCTAATTCTAATTTATAACACATTATCATGCGTTATGTTAAATCATGTGTGTCATGTATATATAAATATATACCGTATGTGCCCATGTACTCTGTGTTGTACTAATAACCATATATAAATATAAAAACACTGTAAGAATTGTAAGTGACTAATGTACTTAATAATGTAATTGATGTACCGTACTTTAAAATAAAACTGTAATTAATGATAATAATTTAAATGTAATTAATGTATTTAATAACGATAATTAACGATAATAAGCGAATGTAAATTAATCATAATTGTAATAAACCAAAATTACAACGTACTCGGTGATGTAATTAAATTGTACACAATGTACTACTCTGAGATTATGTCGCCCTTTTGAAATGTACACACTCAGCGATATTATTTTTTTTTATTATTATTATTTTCTGTTGGAATAAATTTTGATGTGCTTTCTACTTTGCCAAATAATTGGTGACTTGCTCTTTTTAAAATTTCTTAATTAATCATTTTTAGATTTAGCTTAATGATGAATTTCTGAGAAACTTTTTGCAATGTTCATAAATTGTATACATTCTCTCTTCGTTATAAAAGATGAAGTCATGTCTGGCCTAAGCATTTAATTGTAAATCTTAACCCTCTAACGCCGACTGGGTTGAATACGTACCGTTTCAAATACACGCATTTAGACTTAACCCTACAAAAACGTTCGGCGTTAAAAGGTTAAACCTTTAATTTTTACTCATATGCATATTTTAGTGTAAAGATGCATAGTTCAATTTCCACTTTTAGTTAACTTGGCAGATCATGATAACATCAGATCTGAAAATACACGGTTTAAGATAAAAATATGGCTTCATCTTCAAATATCTTGTTTATTCATTTAAACATTACCACCGCTAAAAGATTTACTTTATTTTTAACTATTGTGCAAAATAATACAGCCTATTCAACATTTAATAATGATGATGTTAGTAGATTGGGGTATATAAACCCCAATAATTCCTTCCATGTTCATTGTGATACCAACTACGAGGCTGAGCATTACCTGTAACATTTTAGCAGTAAATTGCAGTAAAGAAAAAGTCTTTATCATCTCCTTCAAGCCGTGCTCTCTTCAGAAAATTTAGTCATTAAAATCTCCCGATACATTACAAGAAGAATTGGGGAGAAACCTCAAAAAATTTAATAAGCCTCTCAGAATCCTCCGAGCCACTAAAGAAGAACTCGGAGAGTAGTATAGAAGAAACTATTGCAAGTAACAGATCCGTTGCTGCCTCCTAACCAGAACTCCCGTCAACTCCGAACCAACCCAGGGCCACAGACGGAAGGGTTAACATATATATATATATAATATATATATATATATATATATATATATACACAAAATTTTACCGTCTTGTATTTTGAATTTGTTGAGGAAATTGAAGTTGAAAATTCTTGTAACTCTGAAAAATTCCTTTCGTACGATTTCTCTCCAAATCTGAGCATAACATGTTTCATGCTTCGCGAATATTTCTTGAATGGTTGATTGAAAACCGATATTTTTCTGTATATATTTGAATTTACCTTGGTACCTCGTATTTTTACTTTCTTCTTCCGAAACATGCAAATATTTCGACTTATTACCTGCGATAAATAAGAGGAAAATCGAATTGTGTTGGGAAAATTACAAAGAAAAGTGTAAAAGAACAAAAAAACTATTTTTTTAAAAAGCAACATACAAAAACCTTCCAAAAGAGTAATTATATCCTTTATAGAAGCAAGAGAGTTGAAAGAAGTACGATCAAACAGCGTACAGAGTGGCCACATTTCCTTTGCAGTGAAATTACAGCATATCTATATGTTGCCCTTGTTTTTCATGCAGAGATATTTTGTGGACACTGTGTACATATTGCATGTTCTTGAGTGAGTAGTGTGGGTGCAAAATGGTAGAGTGCAATGCAATACTGCAATGTTGGTCAATGTTGCAAAGGGGGAGGGGTTATGAAACAATGGGGGTTATCCCCCAAGCTGCAATGAAGGGGAAGAGTTATGCAACAAATCAATGCTGCAAAAGGGGTTATGCAACAAGGGGGAGGCGTTATCCCCCAAGCTGCAATGAAGCGGGGAGGGAGCCTTGGGGGGAGAAGGAAGGATGACCTTCCCCAAAGGAGTAACCTTAAACTAAGAGAGGGAGAGAAAGGAGAAGGAGGAGGGTCTTTGGGGGAGGAGGTGGGATGTCCTCACCCCCCCAAAGGGATACTTTACCTAAGCCTTAACCTAAGAAGGAGAGAGGGGTGTTCGCCTGGCTCCAGCCAGACGCATAATCAGCGTCCAGGGGAACGGCATCTGTTATATAGAGGGTCGTGAGTTGCTAGATATCACTTATTTTTATATGGAGGGGTTACCAGAGAGCACTATATATTTATTTATTTATATAAGGATAGTTACCAGATACCACCATTTTAAATATTTATTAAATTATTACAGCTAATTACAATTAAATACAGTTAACTATAGTTTTACAGTGTTTCATATTTATATTAGTATAACTATTATTTTAGGATTTAACACAAAGTACATGGGCACATATATATATATAACATAACACACATAATATATAACAATATATAACATAATAATGTTTTCGGATTAGAAGCCAGCAAGAGAGGAGATTTCATATTCAGATGCCCGCTTTTGACGTCGTCATCGGAATTCGAACACTTGCGTCAGCATGAATGGGTATCTTGCGAGAAATTAAATAAATAAAAAAGAAATAAAAAGAATACATGTGGCCGTATTTACATGTACGTAATCATGATCATGTACGTAATCATGATTACCAACGGACATGTACGAGTGTATAAGTATTATACACATGTCGGTAGTCACACAATAGGTTTTGTGCGTAATAGAGACTGACACGAGTAAACATGGGCTGATATGTCAATTGGCCATAAGTAGACAATAAAAGATAATGGAAGGAAGTGAAAAGATAATGGAAGGAAGTGAAAAGATAATGGAAGGAAGTGAAAAGATATTATGTTAATGAATTTACCATACATTGAATACTAAAAGCATCCAAACTTGCATTATGCGAGTTTGGTCCTTATGTAAAAATGAATATTTGAATATAAAGATTATATAAATATACGAATTATGTAGGAATTATTTATTGTTCATTTTTACAGGGCTCTCCCCTCTAGAATGATATTAATACAATAATATAATATCCTAACTAATTCAAACTAGATGATGACTAACGGGTTTTATAATAAAAATTTTATACACAACACGTGAGTTTGAGTGGTTAAGTTACAGTGCACAGTAATCAAATCTAATTTTAGACAACCAATTAATGTAGACAACCAATGATATTGTTTAATTTTTAACAAAACTTTATTTTTCTGTGGAAAAAAATACATTCACAGTGAATAGTAGGTAAGAGAGAAAAATTTAAATTTTAAAGTTCAGGAATATCCAAAGTTACCATGATCGTACAGTTAATAAACTAATTTTATTGACTAGTGTAGGTAAAAATCGAATTATGTAATGGATGATATATAGACCTGGGGTCAAGCAAGTGTGTATTTACGTGTATTAGGTACAGTGTGTAAGTGGTTGGTGTATGTTCAAATGGGGAAAAGGGATTTATAGTTGAAGTTATACGTAAGTGCGCATACGTATATATATGAGAGTAACTGGTTCATCCCGTGAAGAACTAAATCATCAGTGGTTATTGGTGGATTAGGATTATATTTATGTATATATACTGTATATATATATATATATATATATACGGGGCTATTCAAAGTGATTCACCTGATTTCAAATGAGAATATTTTTTAATGTTACAAATACAGAGTGATTTGTGATACATCAACCAAAAGAAAAACTGTCCAAATTTTGTCTCTCACCTCATAAATGCTCTATGTGACATCCCCTAGTTACACGAGCAACGTCGACACGATAGTCGAATTCCTCCCATACTCGCTCCAGCATGTCCGTTGTCACTGACTCTATGGCAGTAACAATGCGAGTTCGGAGCTCATCCAAAGATGTGGGCAACGGTGGCACGTACACAGTATCCTTAACGTACCCCCAAAGGAAGAAGTCGCACGGTGTAAGATCCGGCGACTGATTTACAGCTCGAAAACTGCAATACACAAAACGCCTTCTGCTGTGCGGACGCCATTTTAACACTGACTGTTTGTTGCTAGGATAGGTCAGGGCGTGACTTTGGAGCCCTCTCGCGGTGATCTTGTAAAACTCGGAAATTTCCTCTTTCATGTGGTGTATGCCCAGTTGATGCACGGTTGATAGGTACGGAAGTATTCTCAGTTGAAATCGGAAGAACCCACAGGATGATGTCATCAAATCATTCAATAGTGGCTTGAAACGCATTCTCAAAGATCATAAGGATTTAATTCCCCTTTTTTTGTCCACTTCACCTGCTCTGCCTTATCTTTATGGTCTTATTAAAACCCACAAACCGGGTAACCCTATGCGCCCTATTATTAGCTCGGTGGGCTCTATTACCTATAAACTCTCCAAATGGCTTGTTAATGTTTTGTCCCCCATTCTTGGAACTGTCTCTGATTCACACGTAAAAAATTCCATGGATCTCACTGAAAATTGAATAATGTTCGCATTAATACCAACGATAGATTGATCAGTTTCGACGTTTGTTCATTGTTCACAAAAGTGCCGATTGATGATATGCTTGACTTTCTCGCC
>JAJOZX010003714.1:20000-115000 GCA_023014485.1 Bathynomus jamesi | reverse complement strand
AAAGTTCATATGAACATGTGTCTAATTCTGAATGGTTAAGGAGATAGAGCTGTTTGAATCTACAAATACTGTTTCTAAATTTAATGTTTAAACATTGGCATTTTGAATGGTATCAGATACAGAAATGACAAATTTGTTAGTTTAAAATACGTTTTCGAAAATCCCACCGTCAACCTCAATGCACTTTGCAACTCGTGTGCGAAGATCGCGTGTTGTTCGTCTGAGTTGATCTTGACGTTCCTTTATGCGGGCAGCAGCATCCAAAATGCGCGCGAGCAATTCGTCTCTGTATCCACCTTTCTTTTGTAAACTTGACTTTTCATTCACTCCCAGAAACAATAATCTAACGGAGAGAGGTCTGGAGACCTTGGTGGCCATTGAATGGGACCACCGCGGCGATCCATCGACCAGGGAAAGTTTGATTTAGGTATTGCATCACCAGACGGGTAGAATGTGGAGGAGCTCCGTCATGCTGAAAGTACATACCAGCGCGTGTGGCCAAAGGAACAGCCTCCAATATTCCTGGCAATTCAATTTTAAAAAATTCTAGTTAACTTTGTCCTGTAAGACGATTCTCTAAAGTAACAGGGCCAATCAGCTGATCATCAATGATACCGCACCACACATTGGCAGAGAAGCGATGTTGAAATTTTTTTCCACAGTGGCATTTGGATTTTCGTCTGACCACCGATGAGAGTTACGAGTGCTGTTGATACCGTCACGGGTGAAAATAGCTTCATCGGTGAACAGTATTAATCGAAGCAATCGGCGACTAGCATTTACCCAATGACAAAATTCCAGTCGCATGGCAGCGTCTCCTAGTTGAAGGTGTGGTACACGCTGTACATGATATGGATGCAAGCCTTCCTCACGTAATGTTCGCCATGGTCTCGTTTGTGGTACACCGAGACGTGTAGAAATTCTTCGTGAGCTACTGGTAGGACTACGCTCTACCAACTGAAGAATGTTTTCCACTTCATCCACATCTTGTTGACCTTCACGTTCAGATGAAACATGAGCGCTGGGAAGTGTACCAATCTCACGCAATGTGTTGAAAACCCTGGTAAACACTCTTCGATCCGGAATTTTGCGGTTCGGAAACCGTCGACCGTATTCTGCAACATCAGCTGTTGCACTTCCATCGCAAAAACCGTAGACATACACCATATCTGCATATTCGGCATGTGTGAAGGTGTGTGGCATTCTTAACACTGCTTCAAACACCAAACAATGTCACTCACAACAGTCAGCCGTCGATTGGTTTATGTTACATGCTTACATTACAGCTTACATGGTTCAAGGTTATAGGGGAGGGAAGGGGGAGGAAGAGCTGCGCGCGCATCAGATTCAAACAGCTCTATCTCCGTAACCATTCAGAATTAGACACAGGTTCATATGAACTTTTTTTCTCACAATAACCGATACTATCACCTCCCGAAGTATTGACCTTTCCTCCTGAAACACCCCTGTGTAGTGTGCATACATGCGTGTGTATATGTAGGGATTTGAAAAGTTTTCGAATTAACAAAGTTTAAAAATAATGTATGATAATTTAAAATGGGAGTAGGGTTATAAAATCCTTTAAGTTTAAGGTCAATTATATTATTAAAATCTAATACAGGTAATATTCATGGTCATGTAGGTGCGAATGAGTTTCAATGTAAAAGTGACTTGAGGTCCGGAAGGAAAGTGAATTCGAGTGTGTCAAAAGTAATAAAATTCAATTAGGATTATAGATTTTACTAATTAAATCTCGCGGTATTAAAATTGAATTTAGACAAATAATTAAATTCAACTAATAACATTCATAGCCATATATGAACAGTATATAACCATTAATATTAACAAGAAGTATCAGTACGATAAATGAATTAAGAAAATTAAGAATACAAATTAAAACTAGAAATCAATTATAAACTATAATGAACTGAACATTAGGGCGGCTCGTTTTTACACTTTTTTCGATATTTGATTGGGGGTAGTGCGGAAAAGTTGCGATTTGGAGAGAAAATAAAGTGTGTACGCTGATCTTCTAAAAATGTTCTTTCATTTGGGGGCACTTTTTTTTCTTTACAGCAAAAACAAGAATTCCAATTACCACATTTACAAGAAGCAATATCAAATAGTTGTTCCGAATGTTCCTGAAATGACTTCAATTTACTTTTGTAACTTTCAGAATTCCTTTTTAGTTTACCTGTTTTAAGTAAGGTCTTGTACTTATTATGATAGTTTTTGAGCATATCATGTATTCTTTTCCTTGATAAAGTTGGGATTGAAGCTGTGAGCCATATCTCTTGAAGTTTGGAAATGATGTCATTGCCAATAATCTGGAATGGAGGATCTTGGCCTGTCGTTTTTCTGTTGTTCCGGTGCCAGAGATAAGCTCTTAGCACATCTCCATAAGTAGGTAGAACATTATTAACAAAATCTGCTGGTTGACCGATGCTATGGCATTTTGCTAACGTTCTGGTTACTTTTGAAGGTTTCTTTTCAGACATTATAAATCTATTTACGATATTTACCAACTAACTGCGGGTAAATGGTGATATACCACGGTTGATGAACAAGTTATAACACAACCTCTCGCCACACGTGACACACAACAACTGACAACGTCGCTTCCTTTCCCAGCTTATATAGGGTAGGGAACGGGGGATGTAGCAGTGTGCAGTGTGCATTTTATATAATGTTCATTGTTCAATGACTGCTATTAATTTATTCAAGCCTATAATAGTGTTCTCAGGGTTGTTTGCACAGAAATATACCGGAATTAACATTTGTATAACATCTTGTTAAAACTTGCTTTAAATCAATATTTTGGATATTTTAACGGCTAAGACGCCACCGGAAGTTATTAACAGATTGTGCTGAAATTTTTATTGTTTATTTTGTAAGTCTTTAAAACCATTTTCCAATCTACCCCGTTCAAAAATACTCACAAATAATATTATGAATATTTTTTTCAAATATCGTATTTTTATGTGTTTTTAGACCTATTTTTCGATTTTTAAGGAGTCGCTGCCACCGGAAGGTATTGACGTAGATCAAAAAAATTTTACACACTTTATTTTCTCTCCAAATCGCAACTTTTCCGCACTACCCCCAATCAAATATCGAAAAAAGTGTAAAAACGAGCCGCCCTACTGAACATGGGGTTATAAGTTCTATATAATACTCTTAAAAATAAAAAACACAACTTAACCTAAATTTAGGGTATGTACTGTCATACGAGTAAATTTCACGAACATACAGAGAGCAAGGTAAATTTGGAATACTGCATTGGGGGAATCGAGTGACCAATCGGGGAGACATGATGTCTGAAATTGACAATACGTCTTTTCTTGAGCACTTTGCTCTTCAAAAAAAGATTGTATGTCACACCGCTCAGAACAAAAATTAAAGGAGTTCAAACAAAACGTAGGGACGGCATGATTCTCCCTATAGTAATTTAAAAAGAAGTCATTGGAACATGACCGATTAGTTACTACACTATTACTGTCATCATATACATCACAAAATTATAAAAATCGTTACAAACATTTGTAAAAACTGTTTTTGTTACAAACAATAATATTATATATATAATATATATATATATATATATATATATATATATTTCACCTATATATTTTTGTACACAATTACTGCATGCAAAACGAGACAAATCTGTCAATTTCCTTCTTACAACAAAAAAAAAGGTTGAATTGAATTGACTGCACTGAAACTGGCTGAGACTTGAAACTGACTGGGACTTGTAACTGACTGGGACTTGAAACTGACTGGGACTTGAAACTGACTGGGGCTTGAAACTGAGTGGGACTTGAAACTGACTGGGGCTTGAAACTGAATGGGGCTTGAAACTGCTATCAAGCATTTCTATAAATCTCTGGGGCGGTTGTCCCTCTGGATGCAACCGACTAACTTGAACTGCTATCAAGTGGAAATCCGAACTAAACTGATTCTCTTAGCATTAAGCTAACTTGAACTGCTATCAAGTGGAAATCCGAACTAACCTGATTCTCTTAGCATTAAGCTTTGTATTATTCTATGGGCCGGATGTCCCTCTTGGATGCAACCGACTGACTTGAACTGCTATAAAGTAATTCTATAAATCTCTGGGGTGGTTGTTCCTCTGGATGCAAATGACTGACTTGAACTGCTATGAAGTGTCTCTATAAACTATAAACTATCTCTAATAAACTATCTTTTTCTCTATCCAAGAAATACACAAATAATGCACAATTTGTGCATGATAATAATACAAAATAATTGCACGTCAATTCATTTCAATAATTGAAAAAAATAGAAAAAATATATATATAAATATATATATATATATATATATATATATATATATATATATATATATATATATATATATATAAAAATATCTATAAATATATATAAATATCTATAAATTATATATATATATATATATCGTATATATTATAATATATATATATATATATATATATATATATATATATATATATATATATATGCTGCAAACCACACAAGGAAAAAGAAAAATGATTCCAAGGCATTTCGTGTATTCAGAGCTACACCTTGTCAGGGAATGAGGAGGTGTAGCTCTGAATACACGAAAGGCCTTGGAATCGTTTTTATTTTTCCTTGTGGGTTTGCAGCATTCATTCATTTCACGTGTTTAATTGTGAAATTCATTCCATATATATATAATATATATATATATATATATAATATATATATATATATATATATATATGTATATGTATATATATATATGTATATATAATATATATATATTTATATATATATATATATATATATATATATATACATATACATATATATATATAAATACTTATGTTACTTTTGTTGAGTTTGAACGACGGTTCAGGATCAACCTGCGGTCGACCCCTCTGCAGCATCCCGCCTCAATTGCGGGATTTGGTGAAGGAGGGAATTGCTATCTGATTTCCTCCTGCCCTCGTAGCCAGCCACGCATGGCTGGTCAGGGACTTTGCACAAGAATCTGTCCGCTGGTACTTGAAGTTATTCAGGTCGGTGTGCTGGAAATTCCTCACTTCTTTGGAAGGACATTGAAAAGCTTTGGGCCCCGTATTCTGGGGGTATTTTCCATCCTCGTTTTCATGGCTCCTTGTCCCACCGCAGCTAGGACCGTACAAAATCTGCCTCTTCTCTCATTCCAGTTTGTTTCTATTTAATTTCTGAAGTTAGGGACAGAGCCCTCAAGTATTTTCCATATGTATATTATTGTGTACCGCTCGCGCCTTCTTTCAAGATAGTAGAGTTCCAGGGACTGTAGACGAGACCAGTAATCTTCACCTTCCGTTTCCTCTATCTTAGGCGTAAAAGTCCTTTGTATAGCTTCAATGCTCGCAATGTCTCTTTTTCTGTGTGGGCGTTTGAGTACTGAGTAATACTCAATTATTGGTAGGACTAGACTCTTCCATAATTTGAGCATGATGTTTGCTTTTCTGCTGCGGAAGCTCCTCTAGATTATTCCCATTATTTTTTTAGCCGTTGTGATTTTGATTTTATAGTGCTCTCTGAATTCTGCATCCGACTACATTATTACTCCAAGATCCCTGACTTGTGGATTTGGTGTTATCTGTTTGGCTTGCGGAGTTTTGTACCCTTTTTTCCTTAGCTCTTTGTAGTTACCATATCTTAGAATTTGGAATTTTTCTTCGTTGAACTTCATATTGTTGTCTTCTGCCCACTGGAATAATGTTTCAATGTCGTTTTGTGGTTTTCTTATGTTAGGTAGACCAGCCATGAGTGGATCCTAGGGTCTTTGTTGGTCTGAAACATTATATCATTATAACAATATTTCCTTACATATCTTTGTGTCATCTGCGAAGCATGATACAATACTGTCCTTAATATCTGCATCAATATCTGCAGTCATTATTATGAACAGCAAGGGAGCTAATACTGTCCCTTGTGGGACAGAGCTCACGACTTCCGAGACTTCCGATTTTACTCCGTTTACCACCACTCTTTGCGTTCTTTGCGTCAAGAACTTAAATATCCACCTTCCTAGCTTTCCAGTAATTCATGTATCCTTAAGTTTGTGTGCTATGATTCCATGGTCACATTCATCGAAGGCTTTAGCAAAGTCCGTATATATTACATATATGTTTTGTCCTCGACACAATGTTCCTAATATTTACTCGTGGTGGTCTAGTAGCTGTGACAGGCATGATCTACACGCCCTGAAGCCATGTTGATTTGGGTTTTATAAGTCTTTTTCTTGTAGGTAGTAGGTAGTTTTGCCTCTAATTATGCGTTCAAAACACTTTATAAGGTGTGAGGTGAGAGCCACTGGCCGATAATTTTTGTGCATTGCTTTGATACCACCTCCAAATAGGAGGGCAATGTTCGCGTTCTTTAAGGCGAGTGGAATTTGTCCTGTGTCGAGTGATTTTGTCCATAGTAAGTATAGCGGTTTTGCAATACTCTCTTTGCATTTCTTCAGAAATATGGGACTCCATCTGTCTGGCCCTGGCCCTGTATTGTCTCGCATCTGTGATAAGGCCGTAATTACATCTCCTTCCGTGAACTCGAAGTCCATTAATAGGTTTGTGCAGGGATTTGTTTTTGGTTGATCTGTATCAATGTCGAAAAACTAGTCTGGATTTTCCACTTCCATCTCGGACTTAGGGGTGTTAAGCACAGATTTAAATTGTTCCCTTGGCAGTTCACTTATTTCTTTCGGGTCATTTGTGTATTCGGCCTCCCCGTCTATCAACGGTCCAATACTCTCCTTACACTGCATTTTTGTTTTCGCAAAAGTGCAGAAGTATTTTGGGTTATTTTTTATGTTTACTGCTACCTTGTTTTCCTCCTCGTTTGTCTTATGTATGAATGTTTTCTTTAGGTCCATTTCTATTTCACCAGGTTTCCTCTCTAGTTTGAGTCTCTTTGTATCAGTTCTGCATCTGTGGAGATGTTTTACGGTTTGTCTTCGTTGCCTGAATAGAGTCCTGATTTTCCTCTCGAGCTTGCTACGTTTACTTTCCTGTCTCTCTGGAAAATGTTTCAGTATTATAGGTTTGGTTTCCGTCTCTATTATACATAGTATTTCGTGTGGAGTCTTCTCGTGTAGTAGCAATTCCCAATTAACCTCCTTTAAATCTTTATTTACGCTTTCCCAATTTACTTTCTTTGAATTTATGTTTAAGCCTTCAAATATTCCATCTGCCTCTCTAGGATGCGTTTCCGGACCTCTGGGTGCTAAATTCAATTGTATGTCGATGAGGTTATGGTCGGAGAACTTTGTGTGCGTTACTTTTTTATTTATTATTATCTCGTTGTTATTTGTCCAGATTAAATCCAAAACGTTCTCCTTTCTCGTGGCTTCACCGATTTCCTGGGTAAGGTCGTAATGTTCCATAATATCTAATAGCATTATTGCTTGGGTTCTGTCATCTTTAGTAATGTTGCCATGAAACTTCTCAACATATATAACTTCGTTATCTTTCTTCATGATATGAATCGGAAATTAAAATCTCCGAAAATTATAATATTTGTTGCTGGAGTTTCAAGTAATTTTAATATGTTTTCTATTTCATTTGTAGCAAATTGGAATTCACTTTTTGTGGTGTTTGGTGGTCTGTAGATGTTCATAATGGTTAGGTTCAGTTCTTTTACTTCTAATATAATAACTTCAACTGTGCTGTTTGATTTCTTTACCCTCACTTCACATGTGTAAGTGTTTTCCACGTAGATACAACACCCTCCTCCTCATCTGGCCACTCTATCTGCTCTGTATATGTTGTAGTCCAGCAATGTTATTTCACTATTCACGATCCAGTTTTCACAGCCTTCTTCGCACTTATGTAAGTGTGTTTCCGTCAGGCATATGATATCTATGCAGGTTTCCGTAGCAAAAATTTGGCAAGTATTGTAATTTGCAGTCTGCATGTTCCGTATAGAGGCCTTGTATATTTGTGTATAATACATTTAATGGGTTTCTAATCTTCGTGTTCGATTCTCCTAAATGATGGTCGTTTCCTAGTCGATGTCGGTTCCTCTTTGGTGTTATTGGTTGGGCCGCTGCATTTGGGAGTATTGGGGTTGCGGTCCGTGATACTACTGTTGTTGTTGTATTATTGGTGGGTGGTGTTGAATAGGAGGGTGATGTGCGTAACGTTATAGTGCATATGTTTGCGGCGTTCTGTCTCTCCTTGTTAGAAGGGCAAGCTGAACTTTTATTATCCTCATTTCTTCTAAAAAATATGCTTCATTACTCTTGCTATTTCTTCTATGTCGAATAGGATCTGTTCTTTACCGTTCTCTTCTTTGCGTACCCTTTATGTGAAAATGCGGGCACGCTATGTTCAGGCATTTCTTCTCAGAAATTGATTCTCTGCACATACGAGGGTAAAAAAAGTTGCAGTTTGGTCCGTATTTGCACTTCCCATTCGTCATCATATATAAATATATATATATATACATACACACACACACACAAATATATACACACACACACAAATATATATATATATATATATGAAAATTATTTCACGAAAGTAACACGTGAAAAATATTTATGATGAATAAAACCACGAAGGAAAGGAAACACAAAACGGTGCTCAAGCGCTTTCGTCTAATGACATCCTCAGGAACACTGAAATACATAAAACGTTACGGCCTATATATAGGTTACAGAAAGAGAAAAAAAATATAAATAAATAACATACATACACACAAACACATATACATATATATATATATATATACATACATATCTACACACATACACACTATTATATATATATATATATATATATATATATATATGCAATAAACGGAGAAGTAAAAATAAAACTTAAAAATTAAGGATTAGAGGATTAACAAAGAGGCATATCGATTTTTAGCACAAGATCAAATGAGTTATAAAAATAATACAAATTTATACTGGAGATACGCCCGGGTTTAACACTTTGCCTTTTTAGAGTCAAGTTTCGATATATATAAAATAAATTGAAGATTAAAAGTTAATAAAGTAGCTTACAAGTTTACCAAAGATTAAGTGTCCTACCCTTTTTATCTAGGTTTGTTTTGAAGGAATTCAAAACAACAGGATCGAGTTGAAAAAGACCTTTGCTTATGTTGAAGTTATTTGAAAGTTGAATAATGGCAGACTCAAGAATATTTCTATTGACAATGTTGCTCGAATGAAATAAAACTGAAGCATTATTCCAATCAATACAGTGGGATAACTCTGACAAATGGACAAAAAGAGCACTGGACAACTGTCCTGTTCTGACGGAATATTGATGCTGTTTTATACGTGTGTGCAAATCCTTTCCCGTCTGACCTATGTAAAAGGAATCACATTGTTTACACCCAATTTTATAGATAATGCCTGAATTATTGGTAGGGCTATTTTTTACTATGATATTTTTCACAATATTGTTATATGAAATACTACATTAATATCCAAAAGTTTAAGTACATTAGCAATGCCTAAAAAGCCCAGGAAAATGGAAGTACTAAAATATTTTTTGACAAAGTACGAGTGTTATTATTGACACGATAGAAAGTTCGTTTTGCCTTGTTGAGACAAGATTCCATAAACGCTGATGGGTAACACAGATCACTTCCAATACCGTTGATTTTTTCCAATTCGGCATCGATGTATTCCGGACTGGCGATCCTAAGGGCGCGGAGAAACATTGATGAAAAAATGGCCTTCTTAGTGGGGGTGTCATGTCCCGAGTAAAAGTGTACGTAGGACAAGTTGTTTGTTGCTTTCCGATAGATACTAAACTTAAAACCTGGGCTTTCCCTATGTACACGCACATCCAAAAATGGGATTGACTTGTCTTGTTCCACTTCTAAAGTAAACTTAATGGAGGGGACTTGATCATTTAACTGAAGGAGGAAGTTATCCAGGTCACGATTCATGGGCCACATACACAAAATATCGTCGACATACCGCAACCAAGGGATGCCAACCCCCAAGATTCTCGGAATATATATATTGGGCTTTACTTGAAGAAAACGTGATGCTCCTATCGGCAAAATTGGAATCCCTTGAAACTCCAGTTACGAACGCTCCTTCCTCAGTTTCTACTATTAATATAAACAGTACTAATAGCCCTTTCTCTTACGCTAGTTCCTAACCCTTCGTTCGAGTGCGTAATGGAGCCCCATTGAGGAAACCTAAGACTTGTCTAGCAGTAATAACAAACAATAAGTTTTCTGTTTGAGGTTTCGAAGATGCTGATGAACCGGAAATACGACTCGTTGGCAATTCCATTGTTCGAGGGCAGCTCGAGAAATTCTGTGGGAGAAACCCTCGTCGTAGGCGCCGTTACTGCTACCCTGGTGCAAGGGTGGAGGATATGACTAATAGTGTTGACCATTTTACAGATGGTGCCTCTGAGGACACAACGTATGTTACTCATGTCGGTACTAATAACGTTTTAAATTCTAGATCGGAAGAACTGCTGGCTAGGTATAAGGACTTACTAGAGCGACTAAAATAAAAAACTAATAAGATTGTTTTAACAGGAATACTTCCTCAAATTATCTAACGTAGCGACTTCTACAGCAAGGCGACCTATATCAAGTATAACCTAAAGTCTCTTTGCCAACAGGAAGGACTTCATTTTGCGAATTTTTGGAACAGTTTCTACGGCAGGAGGGACATGGACTTCATCTTAATGACGTTGGAGCCGCGCGTTTAGGAAGACTATTTCATAATACTGTCTTCTTTTCAGGCTGCCGTAACTCGAACGGTCCCAGCCTAATTTCCACAAATTTCCCCTGCGCTCGCGAAGGTATCGCAATTACAAACAATTTGAAGGTTCTATCCTTAAATACTCGTAGCCTACAAAATAAAATAAACGGATTTTTTTCTTTAATTACTTCTAATGGCTATGATTTAATTGAGATAAGTGAATCGTGGCTTAGCACTGAAACACGTGACTTTGTAGGGAAGTATCAAACTAGAGGTTATAGACTTTTTGTTAAAAAAGAATATGTAGGCGAGGAGGCGGTGTTATGTTGTATATCAAAGATAATATTGCGAACGTTATAGAAGTAAAGCACACAATTCCAGAACCAATAGATTCGACTATAGCAGAACTTAAATTGAACGATTTCAAACTTGTTGTTGCCGTTATATGTAGGCCCCATAACCAAACAGCTGACACGGACGAAGCGTTATATCGTGAACTAAAGAGAATAATAAGTAGTTAGCAGGCTTTAGTTATGGGTGACTTTAATTGTGCCAACGTGAATTACGATACAATGCAGGGAGACGCGGAAGGTAATCGTTTATTAATTTTCTCGAGGATAGCTTTCTTATTCAAAAAGTTGGGGAACCTACGAGGTTGGACAGTATTTTAGATTTAGTAATAACAACGGATGATAGGCTAATCACGGATCTTCAAGTAATAGAACCGTTAAGCAATAGCGATAACAATATGGTAGAGTTTGTCCTCTCAGTAAGTCACTCGAAACCACCTAACTCGACTAAAATTCCTAACTTCCAGCAGGCAGACTTTTGTAAATTTCAAAATAAATTGTCACACGTCAAGTGGGAAAAAGTAATGGGGATCTCCAACGCAAAACTAATGTGGGAATCGTTTGAAACAGTATTTAGGACTATAAATGAGGAATATGTACCGTACAAAATTAAGCGTGCGAAAGTAAACAACAAGCCCTTGTGGTTTACTTCTAGAGTACGAGACATTATAAAGAGTATGGATAGGGTTTATAGGCTACATACGTGCGATAAAGACAATTTGTGGTTACGAAACAACTACATATCTCTAAGGCGTGAAGCGAAAAGTGTAATAAAAAAGTCCAAGCGCGAATTTGAAATCTCCATAGCTCGTGACGGTAAAGAAAACCCCAAGCGATTCTTTCAATACGTCAACAATAGAACTACAGTAAAAAGTGTCTTCGGGCCGTTGAAAAATGTTAACGTAGAGCTAGATTCTGAAAACAAGGAAATGGCTACCTTGTTTAACGAAGTTTTTATGTCAGTTTTTACTATATAAGATGTAACGATTATCCCTACGGTCATAGACATAATACCTTTTGATAATAGTAATATTTTGGATAATATTGTGGTTAGTGACGGGGAGGTAATGCGTTATATTGATAAAATGAAAATGCGTAAATCACCGGGACAGGATTCCATATATACCATACAACAAAAAGAATTAAAAGATAGCATTATTTTTCCGCTAACAAAGATTTTTAATGCGTGTATTTCTGAGGGATGCGTAACAGATAATTTCAAGTTAGCAAACGTAACACCTATCTTTAAGAAAGGCGATAAAGTTGCGGCGGGAAATTATAGGCCAATCAGTTTAACGTCTGTTGTATGTAAGCTACTGGAATCAATAATTAGGGATGTATTGTCAAACACTTAAAATTGAATAACATAGTTAGAAATACGCAGCACCGTTTTAGGCAAAACAAATCTTGCTTAACTAATCTTTTAGAATTTTTTCGAAACGTGGTTCATGTCTACGATAGTCGTCGGGCCGTTGACGTTGTGTATTTTGATTTTCAAAAAGCGTTTGACACCGTACCGCACAAAAGACTCATTGAAAAAACTAAAGCTCATGGAATCAGGGGTGTAGAAATAAATTGCATAGAAGAGTGGTTGCGAGGTAGGAAACAGAGGGTGGTCGTTGATGGAGCGAAGTCGTGTTCGGCTAATGTAGCAAGCGGCGTTCCTCAGGGTTCTATATTGGGCCCCTTGCTTTTTCTTATATATATTAACGATTTAGATGTAGGCCTAGACAGTACAGTTTCAAAGTTTGCTGATGAAACGAAGCTGGGTGGTAGGGCGATTAATGACGAAGATAGAGGTAAAATCCAGGAGGATCTGAATAAAATCGTTGATTGGTCAGTCAAATGGCAAATGAGATTTAACGTCGATAAGTGCAAAATTTTACATATAGGTTCGCGTAACGGTAATTTTGCGTGTAGTATTTCAGGGAAGGAGTTAACAAGCGTAAAGCAGGAAAAAGATTTAGGAGATATAGTCACTGGTGATTTAAAAGTAGCGAAACAAAGTACAGCAGCGGTCAATAAAGCAAACAAAGTGTTAGGTTTTATAGCTCTGAATTTTGAGTACAAATCGCACAATATTATAGTTCCACTTTATAAATCATTAGTTAGACCCCATTTGGAGTACGCGATCCAATTTTGGAATACGCATATGCGAAAAGATATAGACAAACTCGAAAGAGTTCAAAGATGAGCAACAAAGATGATTCCGTCGCTTAGGTCAAAGTCGTACGAGGATAGGCTTAAAGAGTTAAAATTGACTACACTCGAGACTAGAAGGCTAAGGGGTGATCTAATCCAGGTTTTTAAAATTATGAATGGGTTCGATAGCGTTGATAGAGATAGCTTGTGCGAAATATCTCAATATAATAGGACTAGAAATAACGGGTGTAAGTTGACAAGTAGATGGTTCGAGACAGCAGTTGCCAAAAACTTTTTTACGCATAAAATAGTAAATAGCTGGAATAGTTTGCCGGTAGAAGTAATTATGATAGTAGCACGTCTATAACCATGTTTAAAAATCGATTAGACGCATATGTTGATAGATTTGGGTATCGTTTAAGGTAGTAAAATTAAGGCGTTGTGTTTCGGAACCCACGTAAAATTGTAGGTCCCCTCCGCCACCAAGGAGGACATGCATAATATATAATTACGAACACAGTTAGGTAGACCAGCCATGAGTGGATCCTAGGGTCTTTGTTGGTTCTGAAACATTATAAAATTATAACATATATAAATGTAAAAATAAATATATATATATATATATATATATATATATATATATATATATATATATATATATATATATATATATATATATATATATATATATATATAAATATTCTGAGTTCATTCCTATATATATATATATACATATATATATATATAATTTTTTATATATATATAGGGTGTCCAATAAGTGCGGCATCATAGGAGAAATTCATATTTTTCTATTTCTACAAACCATAATTCATATTTTTCTCTTTCTACTGGCCATAATGTCTATGAGCAAGAAAGAACGAATCCAGATAATTCTACTCATAGGAAATCGGAGTCAAAGAGAGGCGGCTGCTGAAATTAACAAACTGCATGCAGACCGCGAGCCAATAACACAAAGTTGTGTTAGCAGACTTGTTGCAAAGTTTAAGGAAACAGGACCCATAGAAGATAAACCACGCAGTGGACCTTCAATGAGGTCTACTGACGATGATACAGCGACTGCCGGTAGGGATCATCATCGCTTAATTTCTGTAGGATCTGAAGTTTATATGGATGACATTTGTGAGCCTGAAGAATGCGATGGATGCTACTTTTCGACACTTCTGTCTCGGCGGACAATCGCCGAAGAGACTTATTGGGACTTCTGTTAAAATGAGCCAGGATAGCAGTCGCTGTATCATCGTCAGTGGACCTCCTTGAAGGTCCACTGCGTGGTTTATCTTCTATGGATCCTGTTTCCTTAAACTTTGCAACACGTCTGCTAACACATCTCTGTGTTATTGGCTCACGGTCTGGATGCAGTCTGTTAAATTCAGCAGTGGCCTCTCTTTGACTCCGATTTCCTATGAGTAGAATTATCTACATTCGTTCTTTCTTGCTCACAGACATTATGCCCTGTAGAAAGAGAAAAATATGAATTATGGTTTGTAGAAATAGAAAAATATGAATTTATCCTATGATGCTGGACTTATGGGACACCCTATATATATATATATATATATATATATATATATATATATTTCAACTGCAAAGAACACACAGTATAATTAACGTAAAGAACGACGCTTGTATAGGAAAACATCCGCGCAAGATGAGGAGGGAGAACGAACAAATGAAAAAAATGAGGTAACCACCCTGGAATCGAAACCGGGCTCTTCCGATTGCCGGTCAGATATGATAACCACTACACCATGGTCCTCACCCGATCAGAAGTCGTAATTCTCTTACACACGCGCAGAAACCAATGACCCGAGGGGGGCACCTCCCTCATGCCGCACCTATATATACATTTCAACTGCAAAGAACACAGTATAATTAACGTAAAGAACGACGCTTGAAAAGGAGAACATTCCGCGCAAGATGAGGAGGGAGAACGACTTCTGATTGGGTGAGGACCATGGTGTAGTGGTTATCATATCTGACCGACCGGCAAACGAAAGATCCCGGGTTCGATTCCCGGGTGGTTACCTCATTTTTTCATTTGTTCTTTCTCCCTCCTCATCTTGCGCGGTATGTTCTCCTTACAAGCGTCGTTTTTTACGTTATATATATATATATATATATATATATATATATATGCACCACATATATATATATATATATATATATATATATATATATATATACACACACACACACATATATATATATATACACACATGTGTATATATACATATATATATATTTATATATGTATATTGTATATACATATATAAATATAAATATATATATATAAAAATTTATATATATGTATATACATATATATATATATATATATATATATATATATATATATATGTTAACCCCTCCGTCTATGGCCCTGGGGTGGTTCGGAGTCGACGGGGGTTCTGGTTAGGAGGCAGCAACGGATATTTCTTCTATAACATTCTAATTCTTTTCGGTCGCCAGACTGTTTGACCCAATATCTTCTATGGTGCTTGGGTTGTCTCTTTCTCTCGCTTTATGGGGTCGACAGTTGTTAATTCTTCTCTTTCTATAATACTCTGATACTTTCTCTGATACTAAATATTATCGACTTTTCTTTTATAACTTATCGACTTAACTGACTAAGTTCTTCTGAAGAGAGCACGGCTTGAAGGGGAAAATCAAAAGTTTCTCTTACTGTAGTTTACTTCTAAAAATGTACAGGTAGTGCTCTGAATTTACAGGGGTAGAGGTTCGACCTCTTTCGACCATAGCTCAGGCCGGAATCTAAAAAAATCAAGGAGGCAAGCGGCCTCTGCCCCCTCCTCGCAGCGAGGCTGCTAACAAGGGAGTGTTAATCGAAGTGAAGTCTAAGACGAAGAAGTGACATTCTTTAAAATTACTTGATTTATGTTATCTAAATATTGGGGGAATGCAGTTGAAGGTTAAGTTTCCCCACTTTTAAACACATGATCAGATGAAAGATTCCAAATAAAAAAAAAAAATAATAAATAAAAAAAAATAATTGAATTTTTTCGCCGAGTCTACTTTTCTGAAGGCGATATGATTTCATAGTAGTACATAAGTACAATTTGAGTACATGACTGAGTACGTATTAATTTTGGTTCATTACAATTACAATTACCAATTAATTCATATTCACTTATTATTATTTAATTACACTTCCATTTAAAGTACATTACAAGTTATTATCATTAATTACAGTTTCATTAAAGCACATTACTACATTATATATTAAATTATGATCGTTTAATTAAAGTAGTTTCATTAAAGTACATTACGTCGTTTACAATTCTTAAAGTGTTTTTATATTTATATATTATTATAATATATGGTTATAATATATGGTTATTAGTACAACACAAGTACATGGGACATGACACACATGATATAACATAACGCATGATAATGTTATAAATTCGAATCAGAGCGAGAGGAGATATTTATCTTAGAAGCGTTCGATTTTGCTGTAATTAGCGAATTCGATCACTTACCAAAGCATTTTCGAGTTCATTGCGGGAGGTGATATAATAAAAAATAAAAATAAAAAAAATAATACAAGAACGTATTTGTGCGTTTTCGAACGAATGCATAAAGTTTTGCGTTTCATAGACTGACACGAGTAAAAATGAATATTTAATAAAATGTACATAGGATAATGGTGAAGATAAGATATGGACGTATTGATGAATATGGTTGAATAATAATATTTATACTACATAACATATAAATAATGACTTCTATAGAGTGTACAGTTTTTATTATGATGTTAAAGAATTTTCATACATTGAATACTAGAGATATGATGAAGGGAAATTAATGACGGGAAAATGTGACGTCATAGTTATTGAATTTGTACGTATAGTACAAATCATTATTAGGAAGATTTACAAGAACGAAATAGAGACAAAGAGTGGTTATTAATGACTAAGAAGTACAACTACGGGTTCTAATCCTGTTATATGCAATGTGTATGCATAATCTAGGGACGAGGGTGAGATGCAAGACAATCATAATTAATTATAGTAAATTCTATAACAAATGAAAAATGGAAAATGGATAAGACTAAACCATAGAAATGGTAGATCGTAGGGTTGTGACACAAACGAAAATATAAAGCATACAAATAAAATTATTATCCAAACTCGCGTTAAGCGATTTTGGTTCTTATGTAAAAATGAATATTGATTATTCATTGTCCGTTTTTACATATATATATATACATATATATATATACATATATATACATATATAATATATATATATACCCATCCGTCTATGGCCTTGGGTGGTTCGAAAACGGATATTTCTCTCGATAGTTTTCTTCTATAATATTCTAATTTTTCTCTCATTTCTTTTTTTCTCTTTCCTTAACAATCTGATACTTTTTCTGAAGGTTCGCCGATTTTCTTTTTATAACTTATCGGGGACTATTTTTCTCTACTTTATTGAATGAATTTTCGGATGAGAGCACGGCTCGGTGGAAAAGATAAAAAAACTTTCTTTTACTGTAATTTACTGCGAAAGTGTACAGGCACTGCTCAGCCTCTAAGTTTAATTTACAGAGAGAGGGGTTCGACGTCTTTCGACCATGGCTCATGCCTGAATTTAAAAGTGAGGAGGCGAGGGCCTCCTCAAGGAGGGCTCCTCCTCGCTGAATGGCTGCTAAGAGAGGAGTGTCTCTTAATTTACAGATACAAGCATCATATAAGTCTAAATG
Organism: Bathynomus jamesi; assembly: GCA_023014485.1. Lineage (NCBI taxonomy): Eukaryota > Metazoa > Arthropoda > Malacostraca > Isopoda > Cirolanidae > Bathynomus > Bathynomus jamesi. The sequence continues at coordinate 97,065 of JAJOZX010003714.1, read as the reverse complement.
TTGTCGGAGTGCAATTGAAGGTTAAATTCCCCCCTTTAAACACATATCAGAATTTTGAAAGATTCCAAAATAAAAAGAAAAAATAAATAACAAAAAAATAATAATCGTAATATCGCCGAGTATACATTCCTAAATGGCGACATAATGTCGGAGAGGTACATTGAGTACAATCTAAGTACATTATTAAGTACATTGCAATTTTGGTTTACTACAAAAATGATTATAATTACGAATTAATTCACATTCACGTATTATCGTCAATTACATTTTCATTAAAGTACATTAATTACATTATATTAAATTATTATCGTTAATTACAATTAAACAGTTAACTATAGTTTTTTACAGTGTTACATAATTATAGACAATTGAGATGTTAGGAGTATAACACAAAGTACATGGGCACATACGGTATACATATATATATATATAACATGACACACGTCATGTTTTATGATTAGAACGAACAAGAGAGTAGGTGTCGGACTCATAAGCTCGCTTTTGGCGACGTCAGCGGAATTCGAACACTCGTATAAGCATTTATAAATATCTTACGAGAAGTGAAATAATTAAAAGAGAAAGTAAAAAGAATACATGTGGAAGTATTTACATGCACGTAACTATGTACGTAATCATGATCATCAGGGGACATGTACCAGTGCATAAGTATTATACACGTAGGTTGTGTGCGTAACATAGACGGACACGAGTAAACATGGACTGATAGGTTGATAGGGCATAGGTAGACAATAGGTAGGATAATGAATAAGTAATAAAATTAATAAAGGATAACGGTTAAGATAAGATATGGACTTATCGATGAATATGGTCGAATAATAATATTTATACTACATAACACCAGAGAGGAAACAACATATAAATAATGACTTATAGAGAATGAAGTTTTTATTATTATTAAAGAATTTATCATACGTTGTATACTAGAGATATGATGAAGGGAAATTAATGACGGGAAAATGTGAAGGGAATTAAACTATTTTGTGACGTCATAGTTATTCAAATTATGCCATACGTCAATTCATTATTAATACGCCATAGTTATTTAATTTATACATACAGTACAAGTCATTATTGGGAGAAATTAGAAGAAACGAATTAGAGACAAAGAGAGAGTGAAACTATTAATTAAATATACGGCAAATATTAAGGAATTGGGAATATTTCAGGAGGAATTAAGCAAATAAATAAAGAAGTACAACTAAGGGTTCCAATCATGCCATATGGAATGTGCATGCATAATCTAATAAAATTTAGGGATGAAGTTTAGATGCAAGACAACCATAATTATAATAAATTCTCTAACAAATGAAAAATGGAAATATGGATACGACAAAACCATAGAAATGGGAAGTCGCATGGTTGTGAAACTGAAAAAAAAATAGAAAGCAGAAATCGAAATTCAATTCAAACTCGCATCAGGGTCGGTGGATTAGGGCTCGCACTAATAGATCAAGCGCACAAAGCCACAACAATAGGATTAGCACAGTACATAAAGGAAGGAGAGGGAAGGCTAGTGAGATTTGTAAGAGACCATGAACGTGAAAAGCCTCAAACAACATCACTCTCAAAAAAAGCAAATGACTATCTAGCAGATGCTGGCATAGGACCTGAACAGCTTGAAGACATCGCAAATAAACCTCTCATGGAAAAAATAACCACCATCAAAAGAAGATATAACAAGAAAAGATCAGGAGAAAAGGAGAAGAACTGGGAAGAGCACAAGTTCAGCAAAGTATACAAAGAGGAGGTGCTGAACAGAGTATATATATAGAGAGAGAAAACTGTGGAGTTCCTGGTAAGAGGGGCACTGAGACCAGAGGACGAACGACTGGTAATAGCAGCACAGGACCAGGCATTGCGAACAAACTGGTTCAAAAAGAACATCGAGGGCAGAAATGAAAGCGAGATGTGCAGACTGTGCTCAAAGAGCCCAGAGACTGTAAGTCATATACTGTCAGGGTGTGAAGTACTCCTGCACAGAGGAAACTACACAGACAGACACAATGCAGTCTGCAAGCTAATCCACTTCAAGCTGTGTAGGAAATACGAAATAAGGCTATAAACTGAAAAGCACTGGGAACATATTCCACAGGGAATAGAAGACAGTGACAAAGTGTTGCTCCTATACGATCACGAGATACCAACTGACATCAGGCTATCAGGATGCAGGCCAGACATAGTGGTGAGAGAGAAGGAGGGTAATAAGTGCCTATTGGTGGAAGTAGGAGTCCCTGCAGACTGGAATGTGGCCAACTATGAAAGGGAAAAGGTATTAAAATACCAGAGACTCAAACATGAAATTAGGAGAATGTGGAATGTGGAACCTGAGATCATCCCAATTGTAGTAGGGGCAACAGGAGCGGTAAAGAAGTCCACAGTAGAGTTCCTGAACCAACTGCCCATAAATGTGACGTCTGGAGAAATTGTAAAGGAGATATTAAGACACAGCACCTCCACCTTACGCCTAGTACTAGGCTGTACCTAGAAATTCCTTAGGGTTAAGGTTTAACCCCGGAAGCAAGAAACTCTCTCCATCTGGAGTAGAAGGGAAAAAACTATGAAAAAAAAAATGTAAAAATGAACATTCGAACATAAAAACCATAAAAACATAAGTACTGTATGAAGTCAATGAATATAAGGATCCATATAAGAATTATATAATGATTATATAGGAATTATTCATTATTCATTTTTACATATATAAATATATCTATATAAATATAAATACATATAGATATAAACATCTATATATATAAATATATATATAAATATAAATCTATATATATATATATATATATATATATATATATATATATATATATATATATATATAAATATATTAAAATATATATATATATATATATACATATATCTATATATATACAAATATATAAAATATATATATATATAAATAAAATTAAATATATATATATATAAAAAAAAATATATATATATATATATATAAATAAAGAAAATATTTATATATATAAATAAATATATATATATATATATATACAGGGTGTTTGAAAACTTTCTGTACAAATTGTAATGGGGGATAGGCAACACCAAGACAAACCCTTTTCGTCTATAAGTGTATGTCCGCTGACGTCACCATTCGGCTCGAGAGGGCGCCGCTGCAATTGGCTAAAAGGTGAAGTGGGCTAGACTCGCGCTTGCCGCGGGCATTCTTTAATCGGATGTAGTACGCGTAACATGGAGCGCTTCACGACTGCTGAGATGGCTGACATGCATATGGTGTATGGGGCTGCCAATGGAAACGGAAGAGCTGCTGTGAGGTTGTACCGACAGCGCTTCCCAAACAGACGTGTGCCAAACCACCAAACGTTTGCGCATTTGCATCGGCGACTGCGAGAAACTGGAACATTCCATGCAAACATGCATGACACTGGTCGGGAGAGAAACGTGCGCACTCCTGACATGGAAGAAGAAATCCTACGGCGATTTGAGGACAATCCAAGCGCAAGCACGCGAGGTGTTGCACGTATCCTCGGTGTGAACCACCGACCTGGTCTGGAGAGTGTTGCACGAGCAGCAGTTACATCCGTTTCATCGTCAGAGAGTCCAGGCATTACAACCTCGGGATTACCCTCTTCGTGTGGGATTCGCACGCAGGTTTCTGCAGCAGACAGCGGTGCAGCCTTATTTTCCGGCTTATGTGCTGTTCTCAGATGAGGCCTGTTTCACACGTGAGGGTGTGTTTAACATGCACAATTCTCACGTCTGGGCGCACGCAAATCCACATGCTACACGGGTGCATGCTCATCAAGAACGGTTCGCCGTCAATGTTTGGGCGGGTATCGTCCATGGCAAGTTGATTGGGCCGTACCTGCTGCCTGCCCGACTCGACGGGCGGGTTTATCGGATATTTCTTGAAGAAACGTTGCCGGAACTGCTGGAAGATGTTCCCGTGGCTATTCGTAGACGAATGTGGTTTCAACACGACGGGGCCCCAGCACACTCCAGCAACGATGTGCGGGATTATCTGAACGCCACTTTTGGGGACCGATGGATAGGTCGGGGTGGGCCCGTAGCCTGGCCACCGAGATCGCCCGATATAACATGCCTCGATTTCTTCCTGTGGGGACACATGAAGAACCTCGTGTACGAGACTCCCATTTACTCAGAAGAAGACCTCGTAGCAAGAATCGCTGTCGCCGCTGGAACTGTTCCCGAAATGCCGGGAATCTTTCGACGTGTACGTCGGTCAATGCTTCGACGCTGTCGGGCATGCATTGATGCTACCGGTCGCAACTTTCAGCACCTTCTTTAAATAAACATGCCTTCTTTAAATAAACATGTTACGCGTACTACGTCCGATTTAAGAATGCCCGCGGCAAGCGCGAGTCTAGCGCACTTCACCTTTTAGCCAATTGCAGCGGCGCCCTCTCGCGCCGAATGGTGACGTCAGCGGACATACACTTATAGACGAAAAGGGTTTGTCTTGGTGTTGCCTATCCCCCATTACAATTTGTACAGAAAGTTTTCAAACACCCTGTATATATATATATATATATATATATATATATATAAATATATGTGATCAGTCTTTCCTTGTGAACAGACGTGTTTTATCGAGTGTCCAGTGTTATCAATTGAATAATTGGTTTTCGTTGAGGTGGCTTTAAAAAAAATAGTGTTTGGTGCATTCTTAACTAAATTACTTCGTGTTACTAATCATTCATTAACGAATATATTTCATTTATTGACTTTATTCAGTACTATATTATTTGATTAAACAAGGCTAGTGCACGTGGTTTGCCTTGTTTGTTTTTCAAATCTATCAGAAAACGAGGAGTCATAAGGTTCGTTTTCCCTTCCTTCGGGAGATCAGGTAGAGTGTGGCCACACACCGTGGGAAAAAAGGAAAAAAGTCGGTCGAATCGGACAGATAAGTAGTATTATACTCTTTCTTTTACAGATCTTTCGTCGGTAGCTTAATTATATATTCATTTAGTAAAATTTGTGTTACAAGAACCTGTTTCTGCGTTTCAAGAACATTTTTGCGGGTTTGGCAGGTGACGGCACAATAAGCACGCGGTAGACCTACGTTGTAATTTATTAATTTCCAAACGCTCTTTTTTTTTTTTTAACTAATTAAAGCATGGCACCCCGTCAAGTACTTGCAGTCGCTGTGAAGGGAAATTTGCCGCTTACGCGTTTACAATGGCTAATAATAATGAACAGTTAGTTTGCAGGTGGTGCTCAAGCATGGAAGTCCTGAGGAACGAGTTAGAACGTGAGAGGGAGGCCAGAGTGAGGCTTGAAGAAAGCGTGATGCTCCTGACGGCAAAATTAGAATCCCTTGAGACTCCAGTTACGACCCCTCCTGCCTCAGTTTCTACTAATAATATAAATAGTACTAATAGCCCTCTCTCTTCCCCTAGTTCCCAACCCTTCGTTCGAGTGCGTAATGGAGCACCATTGAGAAAACCTAAGACTTGTCTACCAGTAATAACAAACAATAAGTTTTCTGTTTTAGGTTTCGAAGATGCTGATGAACCGGAAATACGACTCGTTGGCGATTCCATTGTTCGAGGGCAGCTCGAGGAATTCTGTGGGAGAAACCCTCGTCGTAGGCGCCGTTACTGCTACCCTGGTGCAAGGGTGGAGGATATAACTAATAGTGTTGACCATTTTACAGACGGTACCGCCGAGGACACAACGTATGTTATTCATGTCGGTACTAATAACGTTTTAAATTCTAGATCGGAAGAACTGCTGGCTAGGTACAGGGACTTACTAGAGCGATTAAAGGAAAAAACTAATAAGATTGTTTTAACAGGTATACTTCCTCGAATTATCCAACGTAACGATTTCTACAGCAAGGCGACCTATATTAACAATAACCTAAAGTCTCTTTGCCAACAGGAAGGAGTGCATTTTGCGAATTTTTGGAACAGTTTCTACGGCAGGAGGGACTTGTTCCTCGGAGATGGACTTCATCTTAATGACGTTGGAGCTGCGCGTTTAGGAAGACTATTTCATAATACTGTCTCTTCTTTTCAGGCTGCCGTAACTCGAACGGTCCCAGCGTAAATTACAAATTTCCCTGCGCTCGCGAAGGTGTCGCAATTACAAACAATTTGAAGGTTCTATCCTTAAATGCTCGTAGCCTACGAAATAAAATAAACGAATTTTTTTCTTTAATTGCTTGTAAAGACTATGATGTATTTGCAATAAATGAATCGTGGTTTAACACTGAAACACGTGACTTTGTAGAGGAGTATCAAATTAAAGGTTATAGAATTTTTGTTAAAAACAGAATAGGTAGGCGAAGAGGCGGTGTTATGTTGTATATCAAAAATAATATTGCGAACGTTATAGAAGTAAAGCACAATTCCAGAAACGATAGATTCGAATATAGCAGAAATTAAATTGAACGATTTCAAACTTCTTGTTGCGGTTATATATAGGCCCCCTAATCAAACAGCTGATACGGACGAAGCGTTATATCGTGAACTAAAGAGAATAATCGGTAGTGAGCAGGCTTTAGTTATGGGTGACTTTAATTGCGCCAACGTGAATTACGATACAATGCAGGGAGACGCGGAAGGTAATCGTTTAGTTAATTTTCGCGAGGATAGCTTTCTTATTCAAAAGGGTTGGTAACCTACGGGTTGGACGGTATTTTAGATTTAGTAATAACAACGGATGATAGGCTAATTACTGATCTTCAAATAATAGAACCATTAAGCAATAGCGATCACAATATGGTGGAGTTTGTCCTCTCAGTAAGTCACTCGAAACCAACTAACTCGACTAAAATTCCTAACTTCCAGCACGCAGACTTTCGTAAATTTCGAAATAAATTGTCACACGTCAATTGGGAGAACGTAATGGGGAACTCCAACGCAAAACTAATATGGGAATCGTTCGAAACAGTATTTAGGACTATAAATGAGGAATATGTACCGTACAAAATTAAGCGTGCGAAAGAAAACAACAAGCCCTTGTGGTTTTCTTCTACAATAGGAGACATTATAAAGAGTAGAGATACGGCTTATAGGCTATATAAGTGCGATAAAGAAAATTTTTGGTTACAAAACAACTACATATCTCTAAGGCGTGAAGCGAAAAGTGTAATAAAAAAGTCGAAGCGCGAATTTGAAATCTCCATAGCTCGTGACGGTAAAGAAAACCCCAAGCGATTCTTTCAATACGTCAACAATAGAAATCCAGTAAAAATTGTCTTGGGGCCGTTGAAAAATGTAAACGGAGATCTAGTTCCTGAAAACAAGGAAATGGCTACCTTGCTAAACGAATTTTTTACGTCAGTTTTTACTATAGAAGATGTAACGAGTATCCCTACGGTCATAGACATAATACCTTTTGATAATGGTAATATTTTGGATAATATTGTGGTTAGTGAGGGGAGGTATTTCGCTATATTGATAAAATGAAAAGGCGTAAATCACTGGGACAGGATTCCATATATCCTATACAACTAAAAGAATTAAAAGATAGCATTGTTTTGCCGCTGACAAAGATTTTTAATGCGTCTATTTCTGAGGGGTGCGTACCAGATAATTTCAAGGTAGCAAACGTAACACCTATCTTTAAGAAAGGCGATAAAGTTGCGGCGGGGAATTATAGGCCAATCAGTTTAACGTCTGTTGGAGGTAAGCTACTGGAATCAATAATTAGAGATCGTATAGTCGAACACTTAGAATTGCATAAACTAGTTAGAAATACGCAGCACGGTTTTAGGCAAAACAAATCTTGCTTAACTACTCTTGGAATTTTTTCAAAGCGTGGTTGAAGTTTACGATAGACATTGGGCGGTTGAAGTAGTGTATTTAGATTTTCAAAAAGCGTTTGACACCGTACCGCACAAAAGACTCATTGAAAAAACTAAAGCTCATGGAATCAGGGGTGTAGAAATAAATTGCATAGAAGAGTGGTTGCGAGGTAGGAAACAGAGGGTGGTCGTTGATGGAGCGAAGTCGTGTTGGGCTAATGTAGCAAGCGGCGTTCCTCAGGGTTCTATATTGGGTCCCTTGCTTTTTCTTATATATATTAACGATTTAGATGTCGGCCTAGTCAGTACAGTTTGAAAGTTTGCGGATGACACGAAGCTGGGTGGTAGGGAAGATCTGAATAAAATCGTTGATTGGTCAGTCAAATGGCAAATGAGATTTAACATCGACAAGTGCAAAATTTTGCATATAGGTTCGCGTAACGGTAATTTTGTGTATAGTATGTCAGGGAAAGAGTTAACAAGCGTAGAGCAGGAAAAGGATTTAGGGTTTATAGTCACTGGTGATTTAAAAGTAGCGAAACAAAGTACAGGAGCGGTCAATAAGGCGAACAAAGTGTTAGGTTTTATAGCTCGGAATTTTGAGTACAAATCGCGCGATATTATAGTTCCTCTTTATAAATCATTAGTTAGACCCCATTTGGAGTACGCGGTCCAATTTTGGAATCCGCATATGCGTAAAGATATAGAGAAACTCGAAAGAGTTTAAAGACGAGCAACTAAGATGATTCCGTCGCTTAGGTCAAATTCGTACGAGGATAGGCTTAAGGAGTTAAAATTGACTACACTCGAGACTTGGAGGCTGAGGGGTGATCTAATCCAGGTTTTTAAAATTATGAATGGGTTCGATAACGTAGATAGAGATAGCTTTTTCGAAATATCTCAATATAATAGGACTAGAAATAACGGGTGTAAGTTGACAAGTAGAAGGTTCGAGACAACAGTTGCCAAAAACTTTTTTACGCACAGAATAGTAAATAGCTGGAATAGTTTGCCGGTAGAAGTAATTAGTAGCACGTCTATAAACATGTTTAAAAATCTATTAGACGCATATGTTGATAGATTTGGTATAGTTTAAGGTAGTAAAAGTAAGGCTTTTTGGTGATAGATCGCACAGCTCAACACAAGTGTTATGGGATATAGGGAGGCAGCATCTTGGGTTAGGGGATATTCTCTGTCCTTACAGAGGTATTGAAAAACTCATGATCTTCACTTGCCCCACAAACACCTTTAAATGGGAGACCCAAAATGGGTGCACACACATTTCTACATTACTGTACACTCTTTACAGCCACACCTACACTTCTCCTCCTAAGTGTATATATTGTAATGTATATGGTTGTAAATTGTGACTTGGTCCGCAATTGATATGGACCGTGACTTATTTTTGGTTGGCAAGGTACTGGTAGTGATGGATACCGTAATGAAATTGACTGGATTCTTTGGATCTGATATATTTGAATGTCGGTTATAAATAGATATAGAGTGTAACATAATTGTGGATAGTGGTCTATTATGAATTGATTCTTTGGATCGAGAGATTCTATCATTAGTTTTTAATTGATAATTAATTAGTTTTAAATTGTTCTTATGTTCTTGTGGTTCGGAACCCAGGTAAAATTGTAGGTCCCCTCCGCCACCACGGAGGACATGTACAATACACAATTACGAACGCAGTTAAGTAGACCAGCCATGAGTGGATCCTAGTGTCTTTGTTGGTCTGAAACTTTATAACATTATAACATTATATATATATATATATATATATATATATATATATATATATATATATATATATATATATATAGATATACAGGGTGTCCGAGAATTATCTGTACAATTTTTGGCTGTTATTAAAAGTCAACCATGAAGTGTAGAAATTCCAGTGTTGTCCCATTTTACAGAGAATCTCATTACGTTTTTTCTGATACCACGTTTTGACAAGTTTTTTAGAAATGTACGCGGGTGACAGATATTGATGATTTAAAAGCAAGAATCACAGCTGCTATTGAGCGAATTGATGTGGATATGCTGCAGCGTACATGGCAACATTTGGAGTATCGATTGGATGTTTTGCGAATCACTAATGGTGCACATATCGAATGTTTGTAACAACGTTACTTTAATAAACGAAACTTTTGAAAATACAGATTCTAAATAATCTTGTTTAAGAATTTTACGTGTGTTATCAAGAATTTTATTTAAAGATGAAATTGTACAGATAATGTTCGGACACACTGGAATTTCTAAAAAACTTGTCAAATCTTGGTATCAGAAAAAATTTAATGAGATTCTCTGTAAAATGGGACAACACTGGAATTTCTACACTTCATGGTTGACTTTTAATAACAGCCAAACATTGTACACATAATTCTCGGACACCCTCTATATATGTGTAAAAATGAATAATTCCTGTATGATCTTTATACTGAATTATTAATTTTTACATAGGGAGTTATTTGTTGTTCGATTTATACGCACATATACATACGTCCACATGTAATCATAATTGTAATAAACAAAATTACACCGTACTTAGATTGTACTCGATCTCCAACACGACGTTGTGTCGCCATGTAGGAATGTACAATTGTACATTCAACGATATTGTTATTTTTTATTCGTTGGAATAAATTTTGGAGTTGCTTCCTGGTTGCCAAATAATTGGTGACTTATTCTTTTCAAAATTTTTAATCATTTTTTCGATTAGATGCATTCTCTCTTCATTATACAAGATGAAGTCATGTCTTTCTTTAAACTTTTAATTTTTTCCCATATGCATATCTTAATATAGAATATATATATATATATATATATATATATATATATATATATATATAAGGATAGAACCTTCAGACTGTTTGTAATTGCGACACCTTCGCGAGCGCAGGGGAAATTTGTGGAATTTACGCTGGGACCGTTCGAGTTACGGCAGCCTGAAAAGAAGAGACAGTATTATGAAATAGTCTTCCTAAACACGCAGCTACAACGTCATTAAGATGAAGTCCATCTCCGAGGAGGAAGTCCCTCCTGCCGTGGAAACTGTTCCAAAAAGTCGCAAAATGCACTCCTTCCTGTTGGCAAAGAGACTTTAGGTTACTCGTGATATAGGTCGCCTTGCTGTAGAAATCGCTACGTCTGATAATTCGAGGAAGTATGCCTGTTAAAACAATCTTATTAGTTTTTTCCTTTATTCGCTCTATTAAGTCCCTGTACTAGCCAGCAGCTCTTTCGATCTACAATTTAAAACGTTATTAGTACCGACATGAATAACATACGTTGTGTCCTCAGAGGTTCCTTCTGTAAAATGGTCTACACTATTAGTTATATCCTCCCCCCTTGCCCTCGAACAATGGAATTGCCAACGATTCGTATTTCCGGTTCATCAGCGTCTTTGAGACCTAAAACAGAAAACTTATTGTTTTTTATTACTGGTAGACAAGTCTTAGGGTTTCTCAATGGGGCTCCATTTCGCACTCGAACGAAGGGTTGGGAACTTGGCGAAGAGAGAGGGCTATTAGTATTATTTATATTTTTAGTAGAAACTGAGGCAGGAGGGGTCGTAACTGGAGTCTAAAGGGATTCTACTTTTGCCGTCAGGAGCATCATGCTTTCTTCAATCCTCACTCTGTCTTCTCCCTCACGTTCTAACTCGTTCCTCAGGACTTCCATGCTTGAGCACCACCTGCAAACTAACTGTTCATTATTTTTATCAATTTTAAACACTTAAGCGGCAAATTTCCCTTCACAGCGACTGCAAGTACTTGATGGGGGTGCCATGCTCTTAATTAATTAAAAAAGAAAAACAAAAAACGAGCGTTTGGAAAGTAATAAATTACAACGTAGGTCTACCGCGTGCTTATTGTGCCGTCACCTGCGCAAATCCGCAAAAATGTTCTTGAAACGCAGGAACAGGTTCTTTTAACACAAATTTATAGTAAATGAATATATACTTAATTAAGCTACCGACGAAAGATCTGTAAAAGAAAAAGTATTAATAAAACTTATCTGTCCGCTATTCGACCGACTTTTTCTTTCCGTTTTTCCTTTTTCCTACTGTGGGTGACCACACTCTACTTGATCCCCCGAAGGAAGGGAAAATGAACCTTATGAAACCTCGTTTTGTGATAGATTTGAAAAACAAAAAAGACAAACAAGAGAATTTCAACCTTATGAAACTTCGTGTAGTAATAGATTTGGAAAACAAACATGGCAAATAAGGGAATTTCAACCTTATGAAACCTCGTTTAATAATAGATTCGGGAAACAAACAAGGCAAGACACGTGCACTAGCCTTGGTTTAATCAAATAATATAGTAATGAATAATGTCAATAAATAAAATATATTCGTTAATGAATGATTAGTAACACGAAGTAAGTTAGTTAAGAATGCACCAAACACTATTTTTTTAAAGACACTTCAACGAAAACCACTTATTCAATTGGTAACACTGGACACTCGATAAAACACGTCTGTTCACAAGGAAAGACTGATCACATATGTACTGTATATATTATATATATTTATATTTATATATATATTTATATATATATATATATATATATATATATATATATATATATATATATACATACAGGGTTTTTCAGGAGGAAAGGTCAATACTTCGGGAGGTGATAGTATCGGTTATTGTGAGAAAAAAAGTTCATATGTACCTGTGTCTAATTCTGAATGGTTACGGAGATAGAGCTGTTTGAATCTGATGCGCGCGCAGCTCTTCCTCCCGCTTCCCTCCCCTATAACCTTGAACCATGTAAGCTGTAATGTAAGCATGTAACATAAACCAATCGACAGCTGACTGTTGTGAGTGACATTGTTTGGTGTTTGAAGCAGTGTTAAGAATTCCACACACCTTCACACATGCCGAATATGCAGATATGGTGTATGTCTACGGTTTTTGCGATGGAAGTGCAACAGCTGATGTTGCAGAATATCGTCGACGGTTTCCGAACCGCAGAATTCCGGATCGAAGAGTGTTTACCAGGGTTTTCAACACCTTGTGTGAGATTGGTACACTTCCCAGCGCTCATGTTTCATCTGAACGTGAAGGTCAACAAGATGTGGATGAAGTGGAAAACATTCTTCAGTTGGTAGAGCGTAGTCCTACTAGTAGCTCAGAAGAATTTCTACTCGTCTCGGTGTACCACACACAAGACTATGGCGAACATTACGTGATGAAGGCTTGCATCCATATCATGTACAGCGTGTACAACACCTTCAACCAGGAGACGCTTCTATGCGCCTGGAATTTTGTCATTGGGTAAATGCTAATCTCAGATTGCTTCGATTAATACTGTTCACCGATGAAGCTACTTTCACCCGTGACGGTATCAACAGCACTCGTAACTCTCATCGGTGGTCAGACGAAAATCCAAGTGCCACTGTGGAAACAAATTTTCAACATCGCTTCTCTGCCAATGTGTGGTGCGGTATCATCGATGATCAGCTGATTGGCCCTGTTACTTTAGAGAATCGTCTTACAGGACAAAGTTACCTAGAATTTCTGCAAAATGAATTGCCAGGACTATTGGAGGCTGTTCCTTTGGCTACACGCGCTGGTATGTACTTTCAGCATGACGGAGCTCCTCCACATTCTACCCGTCTGGTGGTGCAATACCTAAATCAAACTTTCCCTGGTCGATGGATTGGCCGCGGTCGTCCCATTTAATGGCCCCCAAGGTCTCCAGATGAAAAGTCAAGTTTACAAAAGAAAGGTGGCTACACGAGATGAATTGCTCGCGCGAATTTTGGATACTGCTGCCCGCATAAAGGAACGTCAAGATCAACTCAGACGAACAACACGCGATCTTCGCACACGAGTTGCAAAGCGCATTGAGGTTGACGGTGGGATTTTCGAAAACGTATTGTAAACTGTAACAAATTTGTCATTTCTGTATCTGATGCCATTCAAAATGCCAATGTTTAAACATTAATTGTTAGAAACAGTAATTGGTTTCTCTTTCTTGATTACCATTAACAATGCTTTTGTATTTGTAGATTCAAACAGCTCTATCTCCGTAACCATTCAGAATTAGACACATGTTCATATGAACTTTTTTTCTCACAATGACCGATACTATTATCTCCTGAAGTATTGGCCTTTCCTCCTGAAACTCCCTGTATATATGTGTGTGTGTGTGTGTGTGTGTGTTAACCGCCTCTTCTATGGTCTTGGTTGGTTCGAAGTCGACGGGGGTTCTGGTTAGGAAGCAGCAACGGATTTGTTGCTCCAAGTAATTTGGTCTCTCTCTTCTACTCTCCGAGTTCTTCTATAGTGTTTCAGAGGATTCTGGAAAACTTACTAAATTATCTGACGGTTCCCCGATTCTTCTTATAACGTATCGGGAAATTATTTCGCTCTACTTTACTGACTGAGTTCTTTGAAGAGAGCACGGCTCGAAGGAGAAGATAAAAAACTTTCTTTTACTGTAATTTACTGCTAAAATGTACAGGTAATACTCAGTCTCTAAGTTAGATTAAACTTTTACAGATGGAGAGGTTCGACCTCTTTCGACCATGGCTCAGGCCAGAATTTAAAAGTGAGGAGGCCCTCGGCCTCCTCGAGGAGGGCTCTGACTCCTCACTGAAGGGATGCTAAGACAGGAGTGATTGAATTTACAATATAAGAATTAAATTAATCTAAATTTTGGGGGAGTGCAGTTGAAGGTTAAGTTTCCCCCTTTAACTGGAGATCTAAACACTTCTTGGACGTTAAGCATAATTTCACACATATCAGAATTTTGAAAGATTCCAAAATAAAACGAAAAACTAAATAACAAAAAACATTATAATAATATCGCCTAGTATACATTCCTAAATGGCGACATAATGTCGGAGTAGTACATTGAGTACAATCCCAGGTACATCACTGAGTACAATGTAATTTTGGTTTATTACAACTATGATTATAATTACTAACTAATTCACATTCGCTTATTATCGTTAATTACAGTTTCACTAAAGTACATTGATTACATTATATTAAATTGTTATCGTTAATTACAGTCATTAAAGTACATTAATTACATTATATTCAATTATTAGTTAATTACAATTAAACAGTTAACTATAGTTTTTACAGTGTTTCATATTTATAGACAATTAGGATGTTAAGAGTATAACACAAAGTACATGGGCCGATACGGTATATATATATATATATTTTTTTTTTAGTTTCAAAGTATGACCGCTCATGGCCGCCAAAAGAAAGTTGGATAGCAGAGCGAACAAAGGACGAAGACTATGGAACAGCTAACGGAAATGAACAATAGATGGAAAAAAAAAGATACAGAAAAATCATAGCAGAGTCACAGCCGGTAAAGAAGTCGGGAACGAAGGAGGAAGGAGAACAACCCGGTTACCGAAAAGCAGGGACCTTCAGATAGAATAGCGCCAAGCCTATCACAAAGCCCGACGCTCACCAAAAAAGGAAAATACTCTGCGCGCAGCGCAGAGTAAAGCGGACACTCCACCAGGAGGTGGGCAACTGTAAGTGGAACGTTACAATTGGGACATCGGGGCACCCGATCCCCGGCCATCAAATAGCCATGGGTCAGGTGGGTGTGGCCAATACGGAGGCGGGCCAGAGCCACCTCCTTATGGCGCGACCGATGGAAAGAAGAGGCCCAACATCCCAATTTGGGTTTAATCTTTCAGAGTTTGTTATTTGTAGCGCTATCCCAGCGACTCTGCCACCGGGAGCGCAAAAACCTACGAAAACCAGGGATATAATCGGAAAAGGGGAGGGACACGGGTGAAACCTGTAGTCGGCACGCGGAACGGGCAGCTTGATCGGCAGCCTCATTTCCAGCCATGTTAACATGTGCAGGGACCCATCAAAATACCACCTTCTTGCCACCAGAAGTGACAAGGATATGGCACAGTAACTGGATACGTCGGACCAGTGGGTGGACGGGGTCGAAACACTCCAAGCCATCCAGGGCACTGCGGGAATCCGAATAGATGACAAACGACCCATCCGGATGCTCCCGCACCACATCCAGAGGGCTCAGAATGGCATAGAGCTCCGCCGTGAAAACGGAAGCCTCATCAGGGAGGCGGGTACATCGGGGAGCAAGGGCAGACGACTGGGGAACAGCCGCAGCCCCAACGCCCCCCGACGACCTCGAGCCATCTGTGAAGACCGCAACACATGCAGAGTGACACGCTGTATGCTGAAGGAACAGAGACCGAAGCAAGGCAGAGTCAGAATCGGCCCTGCGAAAGGGGCGCAACGCCCTACAGCATGTAACAGGGGTGCTCTTCCTATGGTGCAACACCCTCGAAAGAGACCGGTATGACGGATGGATGAGGGGTGCCCATACCATCGAGGAGGGAGGTCACCGTGTCGGTGAAATACCAACCCCAACCCCCATCCCGGCAGAACGCCCTCTCAACCACCTGGAAAAGAGGAGAGTTGGGAAGACGGAAAATCCGGAGACAGTGCTTGGCAATGAGGAACGACCTCCGATCCTCCAAGGGAGGGATGTCGCACTCAACCTGCAGACTATCAACCGGAGAGGAGTGGAAGGCGCCAGATGACATGCGCAGTCCTCTAGAGAGGACCGGGTCCAGTAGCCGAAGGGCCGTATGGGAGGCGGAGCCTTACACCACACTCCCGTAGTCTAATTTTGATTGTACCAGGGACACGTATAAACGGGAGTGTCCGCCTATCCGCGCCCCATGTAGTATGAGACAAACGTCCCAACAAATCCAGGGTACGTCTTGTAGTCTCGCGCAGCCTGCGAAGGTGGGGAACCCAGCTCAAACGGCTATCGAAGACCATGCCCAGGAAACGTACTGATTGGACGAGGGCCAGAGGCTGACCCCCGAGTGTAAGATTAAAGGCCGGGACGGCGCCGGATCCCCGTCTCCTCGACGGAAGGAAGGCCACACACGAAGTCTTCGGGAAGACAGCGTAAGGCCCACCAACGACGCCCAACGTTCAACTCGATTGACCGCGAGTTGGACTTGTCTCTCCATGAGGGAGGGACTCGTCCCCGCGGTATAGACAGCCAGATCGTCGGCGTAGATAGAACAACGCACCGAGGGTGGGAGGGCCCCCGGTAGCGCAGACATGACCAGATTGAAGCAGGAGACGCTCAAGACACACCCCTGAGGCACCCCCTCCTCCTGAACATACAGGTCAGATAGGGCCACCCCATTACGGATGCGGAAAGTGCGACGGCAGAGGAAGTTACGAATAAATGTGGGCAAAAAGCCTACAAAACCAAGAGACTTCAAACGGTCCATGACAACTCCGCGACGGGTCGTGTCATAGGCCTTTAGGACATCGAAAAAGACGGCCAGAACAAGATTTCGCTGAGAAAAGGCCTCCTGTACATCATGACCAAGGAGGAGAAGGGGGTCCAGAGTACCCCAAAATCGACGAAAGCCATACTGGGTCGGTGAGTATAACCCAAGCGACTCCAGTGTAAAGGAAAGTCGGACAACCACCATCTTTTCAAGGAGCTTGCATAAGCAGCTCGTCAAGGCAATAGGCCGATAGCCCGCCACCTCCGCCAGATCCTTCCCCGGCTTAAGTATCGGGACCACAATCGCCTCCCTCCAAAGGGAGCCATCGGGTGCAGGTTCCAAATAATGTCATACGGAAGGTCATCAGGGCCAGGGGCGGAAAAACGACGGGTTGCCGAGGCAGCCCGAAGTTCACGCATCGTAAAGAGACGGTTATATGGCTCGTTCCCAGGTGGCGGGAACGTAACATCCGACAAAGGACGATCCGCAGCTGAAGGCGAAAGGGAAGCCGCAGCAAAAGCCCCGGCCAGCCGATCGGCCACAGTAGTAGGATCCGAAAGGAAGCCGTCCCCGTCCCGAAGGACAGGGCGACGAGCAGGGACCGGCTTCCCCTCGATACTACGTACCTTACGCCACACAGCAGCAGAAGGGGTAGACGAGGAAATGCCGGACACAAAAGCACGCCAAGATGCCCGACGGGCCAACTTGAGAGTCCGGCGGGCGAAAGCCTTCGCCCGCCTCATCTCAATCAAGTGGTCCGCGCGCCGGGTGCGGTGGAAGCGGCGCGTTGCCCTCTTCCCCTCACACACCGCCTGGTGACATGCTGGAGTCCACCACGAGACGCTACGCCTCCGCGGGTTACCGGAAGATCGAGGAATACAGTCCTCCGCGACGCCCATCCCCACCCGCTCGAAGAACTCCAAGCTCTCATCCACAGAGCCAAAGTCCAACACCGAACGGGCAATGACGGAACGAGCTCTGAAGGATGGCCAGTCAGCCCGCGCCAGGCACCACCTCGCTCGAGACGAGACACCCGGCTGCAGTCCGACCGGCTCAAGACAGACTGGGTAATAATTACTGCCATAAGAGTCCCCTAACACCCTCCACGAAAAATCGAGTAAGGCATCGAGGGACACCAAGGAGAGATCAATACAGGTAGATGAACCCGTGGGTTCGTGGAAATAGGTAGGTTCGCCGGAATTGATGCACGCGAAGGAAAGTTCCTCCATTAAGGAGAGCAACATATCAGCAACATTAGTCGACCGGACATCTCCCCAAGCCGGGTCGCGATTGTTAAAATCCCCGAGGAGGAGAAACGGTCGAGGCAGTTGCAACATCAACTCCCGAACCGCGTCGCGAGAAGTAGGGTCATGGGGAGGAATATAAATCGAGCAGGCAGTGTACTGGCTATCTAAAAAGAGCCGCACAGCCTCACCCTGCAAGGAAGTACGAAGAGGCACACCTCGCGAGGGTAACGATTGAAGGACATAAATCGCCGCACCCCGCCGGCGTGTGTGCTCATCCGGGGTGCAAGGGAAACAACATAGCCAGAGAGACGAGGGAGTCCCCGCGCAGCCAAGATAGTCTCCTGGAGACAAACGCAGGAAGGCCGCTCGCTCTCCAGCAGGGAGGCAAGGTTCTCCCAGTTAGCTAAAAGCCCCCTTCAGTTCCAATGCAAAATGGAACTGTAAGGGGAAGGAACATTATAAGAAGCAGAGAAAGCAGAGAAATAGCCACGGACCAAGCTGAGCAGCATACTCAACGTTCCGTAACCAGGGACGGAATCGGCTTCCCCGACTCACCCCGGAAGGGGAGGGCAGGGGCCACAGGGGACAAGCCCGGAAGACGAGGATCCCGATTGCAGGAGGCCACAGACTCCGCAGCTGCCTCACCCGTAGTAGAACGAGAGTGGGAAAGTGGAACAGGGATGGGATTTCAGAGGGGGGCTCCCCTGAGGTGGGGAGGAGGAGGCGACGAGACGGGCCCAGCCGAAAACCCAGACTCCCCACCAGAGGTGGGGCAGGGAGAACCAGATGTTCGAGGGCTCGTCACACCAGACAAGTGCTGACGGGGGTGGGGGAGGAAAGATCCACCACAGGTGGGAAAGGTAGATCCAGGAGAGAGACTCCACGAAGAAGGGCCAGACCCCTCTCAACCGGGTCCACCGTGGGAACCGAGTCAGTAATCGAGAGTGTCATGGGGCGGTGTACCTCAACCGACACCCGGACACTAGTTGGGGCACGGGAGGTGACGCCCCACCAGCCCTCCGTATAGGGGGGGGGGAGTCCCGAGCGGATTAGGAGCGGCGCGCCGCTTCCCCTCCGGTGAAGAAGGGGAAGCAGGGCGAGCAGTGGTCATGAACGGGTCTGGAGGACTCCGACCACGGTGACGCTTCCTTCTCCCCTTCGGGGCATCACCTTCCCCACCCGAGAGACGGGTAGGCAAGGATCCAGACCCCAAGGCCGGAAAGGGAGAAGGGGCACTTGTAGGCAGGGAATCAGACGGGATGACTGAAAGTGAGGCAGGGGGACAAGGTCCCGCGACGCCAGGAGGACCACCAACCCCCGGAACTTCCAGCGGGGGCACCACTCCGGTAGGCGCCGGGGTAGCACGGGAGGGGCCCGAGGACCCGCCGGAGCCAAGAGCCGCAGCATAGGACAACCCCCGCCGCGGCTCCCGGTCACGGACCCTATCGCGCACCTCCCGCGCACTAAGGAATTCGGTAGTCCTTGAGGACCGCACCTCGGATTCAAACTTGAAAACGGGGCAGTCCCGAGAGGAGAAAGGGTGGCCCCCCAAGCAGTTCGAGCATCGCGGGGGTTTCGTGCATGGGGTAGGGTGCGCAGGCCCACCGCAGCAGACACATAGCTTACCCTCACTGCGGCACGCAGAGCTAACATGGCCGAACCGGTTGCAGCCAAAGCAGCGAACCGGGTCAGGCACATACGGCCGCACCGAAAACTCGCACGACCGGCGATCACCCACGACCCCGAACACCTGGGCCGGAGGCACAAGGGAGTCAAAGGTCAGGAGCAGACGAGCGGACGGGGTAAGAGCACTATTCCGGCGCGACGAAAAGCGGAAGACCTTCGTTATCCCTTTGGGGCAAGATCCTCCTGCAACTCGCCAACTGGGATTGACAGCAGACAGGAAGCGGAAATGGTGCCCTGACAGCTATTCAGTTGCGGATGGGGAGTCACAGAAACTCTGCAACCCATAACATCCTGCAACTGTAGAAGGGACTCAGTCACCCCCGAAGAACGGGACTTTAAAAGAAGAGACCCATCCTTCAGAGAGCGGATATCGTAACGGCAGGGAACCCCCACCGTCTTAAGACGCTGAAACACCCGTTCCGAGTTGCCCGGAAGGGAGCCAGCGGAAGGGCGGAGAACAAGGAGCTTGTCCACCGGACAGAAATTGACAACAGAGACAGGTCCATGTGTGACGGTAACCGAGAGTGGGCGAGAGAACGAGGGCTGCGAAGACCCCGCCCTACGGCCACCACGAGTCCAGCCACGGGAGGGGGCCATACGGCTTTAAGGTCAATCCAGCGGAGGCAGAGGCCGCTGAACGACCAGAAGTAGAAGTCTTATCCAAATCCAAGGACGGACCAGAGTCGTCAACAGGAGGGGATTGAAGTTTTGAAATTGTACCCATAAACAATAGAATTACAAGACAGCCTCGGACCCAAGGCAATGCACCAATCCGCCGCTGCATCCTTCAAGGCGCAGGCCCAACGTCCCGGGTAGCCCGCCCCCCAACCTGACTGTCGTTTTAAAAACAGCAGATTGGCTCTCCGGAGATTTGTCCGTTAAGGGCCTAGCAAAGACCCAATCCAGACGCAGCAGCGGTCCGGGCGCCCAACTGTCCCCAGAGTACGGCTCAGCTACGGAGCGATGGCCCCAGCGGGTGCACCTGATGACCACAAGACTGCAAAATACAAACAGAGGTGGGGGGAGATACTACATTTGACAGAGGCCCAAGACCGAGTCAAGACAAGAGAAATTCCGGGAAATACGGAAAAAAAGGGGAGCAAAAAGAAAAGGATGGGAAAAAAAAAAAAAAACGCAACTAGGTTACTCTTCGCCCACACCCCGCGAGGAGTTGAGAAAACCCCAACAGCCCACACGGTGTGCGAGCCCCCTCGGACCGGCAAGTCGGAGTACCTAATCGAGGGTGTGTGTGTATATATACCATATGCCCCACAAAAAAGTACACGCAACTTTAGATTGTACTAACTCCTCCAAAAATTGAAATATTTTGGATCTGTTTGTTTGATTTAATATAGCAAATTATTCTTTGTTAACGTTCAAATTTATTCATGTTTAAACGATTTAGTGTTTAAGCATCTGCTTTTAACTGAAGGGTACAACAAAATGGATTGCGCAAAATTGGTCAATGAAAAAATAATGTGTTTGCTATTGAGGTAATGAAAAGACAAATACATAATAATAGATACTTTAACATAATTTTAATAAGATACAAAGCAGATTTTTCTTTATTCCTTATTGCAAAAGTTATGCTTAGTTTCGTTTTCTTTCAACATGACCGCCATTCCTATCGATAGAACACTGGAGTCGAGCTCTCATCTTCCCCATCACTCTTTTGATAAGATCTGGCTTGTCTTTTAACAAGTTGATTTCAGCTGTGATGCGAGTCCTCAAATCATCTAAATTGATAGGTTGTGATGCAAATACTCTATTTTTCAAATGACCCCATAAAAAGTAATCACACGGGGTCAAGTCAGGGCTTCTAGGAGGCCATTCAATGTCATGGCCTGTAGCAATTACTCCTGTGAGCAGGAGCTCCGTCTTGCACCCACCAAATACGATTAAATCGGTTTCCATAAGTAATACGTATTTGTGGAAGGATTTCTCGGTCTATCATTTCTAGGTAAGCTTCACCATTTAGATTACCATCGTAAAAGACCGGGCCAATTAACGCTCCATTACCGCACAGTCCTACCCAGAGAGACAGTTTTTGTCTAGAGTTATTCTTTTCGTAGATATGATTGTCAGGTGGATGATTTTTTGGTGCATACTGACGGCAGATTTGTCTGTTCACTAGACCATTCATAAAAAAGGCCGCCTCATCTCCAACCACTAATTGTTCCGTGAATCTTTCTGGTTTTTCAAGAAACCACTGGGCAAATCTTAGGCGGCGAGGTAGATCTCCTTCAATGAGTTGATGTCGAATTTCCATTCTGTATGGGTACAAATTCAAATCCTCACGAACTATTCGATGAAATGACATGCGTGAGAGTTCTGTACCATTTCGCCTGGTGGACACTTTTGGATGTCTCTCTAATAAATGCCGAACATGCTGAATGTTCTCGTCTGTTCTTGCCGTCTTCGGATGGCCTGAACGTCCTTTGTTCAAATTGAGGAGCGTTCCTTCTTCTTTGTATTTCCGAACATTCTTCAAAATTGTATGTTTAGTTGGAGAAGCTCTATCGGGAAATTGCAGTTCGAAGGTATTCTGAACTTGTTTTAAGCTTTTAGTTTGCAAATAAGTTGTGACCATGAGAACGCGCTGCCTTCGTGTAAACTGCATGATAAGGGTTTCAAAGTTATTTATAAATTTAGTAATTCAGATTCTTCATTTATACGTATGACTCGTATCTTAGATACAAAAGTTCGAATTATTTAAAAAAAATATTTGCAATATCCTTCGACATAAAAAGTAGCACATTGGTTAAAGCAAGAGGAGCTATCTGGCTGGGAGAAATGATCATTCCGCGCAACCCATTTTGCTGTACCCTTCAGTTAAAAGCAGATGCTAAAACACTAAATCGTTTAAACATGAATAAATTTGAACGTTAACAAAGAATAATTTGCTATATTAAGTCAAACAAACAGATCCAAAATATCTCAATTTTTGGAGGAGTTAGTACAATCTAAAGTTGGGTGTACTTTTTTGTGGGACATATGGTATATATATATATATATGTATATATATATATATATATATATATATATATATATATATATATATATATATATATATATATATATATATATATATATAACATATATATGACATATATATAACATGGCACACATAACAATGTTTTATGATTAGAAGGTGTCGGACTCAGAAGCTCGCTTTTGGCGACGTTAGTGGAGTTCGAACACCTTGAATCAGCATGAATGAGCAGCTTGCGAGAGGTGGACGCACTTAAAAGGAAAAGTAAAAAGAATACATGTGGACGTATTTACGTGTACGTAACTATGTACGTAATCATGATCATCAGGGGACATGCAGGAATGCTCAAAGTATTCTACACATATCGGTACGTAGCACAATAGGTTGTGTGCGTAATATAGACACGAGTAAACATGGACTGATAGGTTGATAAGGCATAAGTAGACAATAGGTAGATGAATGAATAAATAATAAAATTAATAAAAGATAAGATATGGACGTTTGGATGAATATGGTCGAATAATAATATTTATACTACATAACACCAGACAGGACACAACATAAATAATGATTTATAGAGAAAGAAGTTTTTATTATTATTAAAGAATTTACCATACATCGAATACGAAAGATATCCACTTACTAAACACGTGATTCAGTATACAAGGTATGGAAAACGAAGAGAATTAAGTTACTTTATGAGGCATAGTTTTTCAAATTATGCCATACGTGAATTCATAATTAATACGCCATAGTTATTTAATTCGTGCGTACAGTACAAGTCATTATTGGGAGAAATTAAAAGAAACGAATTAGAGAAATACAGTAATGAAAGGTTTATAGCCATTGTACAAAGAGTGAGTGAAACTATTAATTAAATATATACAGTGTACTTGTACGCGTATACAGTAAATATTAAGGAATATTAAAAAAAATGAAACAATTCACCAATTATTTGGCAAAAATAGAAAGCAAATAAAATTTTTATCCAAACTCGCGTTAGGTGATTTTGGTTCTTATGTAAAAATGAATATTTGAATATAAGGATTATGTAGGACTTAGTCATTGTTCATTTATATATATATATATATATATATATATATATATATATATATATATATATATATATATATATATATATATATATATGTTTTTCTACATCGTGGTGTACGGACGTTTTTGTTTCCTCTCTTTGTAATATCGAAATAACTAGTGTTTATAAGTTCAGCGGTAAATTCTATCTTATACCAGTGGGTGTATTAAATACCAGTGAATTCGCGATAATAAATTATTAAGTAAAAGCCGGCGGCATATAGTTTGCACAAAGAAAAAACATCAAATTGAAACATAAATTTAAAACACTTCGAACGGAAAAACAGCTCTGAGATTGTACACTAGGCCTATAGAGAGAAAGAGGTCGAGTTATCGAGAGAAATTTGAGAAGCGAGAAGAGGAAAATAAAGGAGAAAATGGCAAAACATACGAAGAAATGTGTAAATTGCGGGAAAGTCAGAAAATTGAATAAAGCCGGATTATATGTAATGGAATGTGCGGCATATCAACTCTGCGATTGCAAAAATGAAGCAGACCAGACCTCGGGCTTAAACTGCATTCTGTGCAACACCTTTAAGCACTATGAATGCATGAACTTAGATAGAAAAGACAGGAAAATGGTAAATAGAATAAATAACAAAATCATAGGCCTTTGTGGTTTCTTGTGCGTCAAGTGCACAGAGGGGAACACAAAATGTTGAAATAGAAGAATCAAGTACAGCAGTTTTACCGACAGAAAAACAGGAAACAGAAAACGCCTGCACAACCGAGAAGGAAAAAGAAAACACACTACAGGGAGGGGCGAAAGCAGCCTCAGATAAAGAGGTACCCACGGCAGAAGAGGAAGATACGAAACACACGCCGAAGAAAACAACCCCACTGAGTAGGGAAGAAGTGGTGGCGGAGCAGAAGAAGGAAATCGAATCGCATAAGACTCAGAGGGAATTTAAACGACGGGTCATATGCGAATATTATAAAATAGGTGCGTGCAAATATGGCTCAAACTGCATATACAATCACCCGACAAAATGCTTCTATATAATGAGGAATGTCAAGTGCAAATACGGACCAAATACATGAACTTAGATAGAAAAGACAGGAAAATGGTAAATAGAATAAATAACAAAATCATAGGCCTTTGTGATTTCTTGTGCGTCAAGTGCACAGAGGGGAACACAAAATGTTGAAATAGAAGAATCAAGTACAGCAGTTTTACCGACAGAAAAACAGGAAACAGAAAACGCCTGCACAACCGAGAAGGAAAAAGAAAACACACTACAGGGAGGGGCGAAAGCAGCCTCAGATAATGAGGTACCCACGGCAGAAGAGGAAGATACGAAATACACGCCGAAGAAAACAACCCCACTGAGTAGGGAAGAACTGGTGGCGGAGCAGAAGAAGGAAATCGAATCGCATAAGACTCAGAGGGAATTTAAACGACGGGTCATATGCGAATATTATAAAATAGGTGCCTGCAAATATGGCTCAAACTGCATATACAATCACCCGACAAAATGCTTCTATATAATGAGGAATGTGAAGTGCAAATACGGACCAAACTGCAACTTTGTCTGCACATACGAGTGTAAAAAGTCAATTACTGAGGAAAAATGCCTGAACATAGAGTGCCCGCATTATCACATAAAGGGTACGCAAAGAAGGGAACGGGAAAGAACAGATCATATTCGACATAGAAGTAATAACAAGAGTAATGAAATATAAGTTATATTTTAGAAGAAATGAGGATAATAAAAGCTGAGCTTGCCCTTCTAACAAGGAGAGTCAGAACGCCGCAAACATATGCACCAAACATTACGTACATCACCTTCCTATTCAACACCACCCATCAATAATACAACAACAACAGTGGTATCACGGGCCACAACCCCAATACTCCCAAATGCAGCGGTCCAACCAATAACACCAGGAAAACGACCATCATTTAAGGGAATCGAACCCGAAGATTAGAAACCCAGTAAATGTATTATACACAAATACAAATATACAAGGCCTCTATACGGAACATGCAGACTGCAAATTACAATACTTGCAAAATTTAGCTACGGAAACCAGCATAGATATTATATGCCTAACGGAAACAAACTTTCATACAGTAAGTGCGAAAAAGGCTGTGAAAACTGCATCGAGAATACTAAAATAGCATTGCTGGACTACAACATATACAGAGAAGATAGAGTGGCTAGACGAGGGGGAGGGCGATGTATCTACGTGAAAAACACATACATATGTGAAGTGAGGGTAAAGAAATCAAACAGCATAGTTGAAGTTATTATATTAGAAGTAAAAGAAATGACCCTAACTATTATGAACATCTACAGACCACCAAACACCACAAAAATTGAATTCTAATTTGCTACAAATGAAATAGAAAACATATTAAAATTACTTGAAACTCCAGCAACAAATATTCTAATTTTCGGAGATTTTAATTTCCCATTCATATCATGAAAGAAAAATAACGAAGATATAAAGGGTGTCCGAGAATTATCTGTACAATTTTTGGCTGTTATTAAAAGTCAACCATGAAGTGTAGAAATTCCAGTTTTATCCCATTTTACAGAGAATCTCATTAAGTGTTTTCTGATACCAAGTTTTGACAAGTTTTTTAGAAATTCCAGTGTGTCCGAACATTATCTGTACAATTTCATCTTTTAATAAAATTCTTGATAACACACGTAAAATTCTTAAACAAGATTATTTAGAATCTGTATTTTCAAAAGTTTCTTTTATTAAAGTAACGTTGTTACAAACATTCGATATGTGCACCATTAGTGATTCGCAAAACATCCAATCGATACTCCAAATGTTGCCATGTACGCTGCAGCATATCCACAACAATTCGCTCAATAGCAGCTGTGATTCTTGCTTTTAAATCATCAATGTCTGTCACCCGCGTACATTTCTAAAAAACTTGTCAAAACGTGGTATCAGAAAAAACATAATGAGATTGATTCTCTGTAAAATGGGACAACATTGGAATTTCTACACTTCATGGTTGACTTTTAATAACAGCCAAAAATTGTACAGATAATTCTCGGACAACCTGTATCTGTTGGAACATTACGCCCTTAACAAGAAATCGGTGAAACCAAGAGAAAGGAGAACGTTTTGGATTTAATCTGGACAAATAACAAGATAATAATAAATAAAAAAGTAACGCACACAAAGTGCTCCGACCATAACCTCATCGATATAAAACTGATGTTAGCACCCAGAGGTCCGAAAACGCATCCTACAGAGGCAGATGGAATATTTGAAGGCTTAAACCTAAATTCAAAGAAAGTAAATTGGGAAAACGTAAAAAAAGATATAAAGGAGGTAAATTGGGAATTACTACTTCACGAGAAGACTCCACAAGAAATACTATGTATAATAGAGACGGATACCAAACCTATAATACTGAAACATATTCCAGAGAGACAGGAAAGAAAACGTAGCAAGCTCGAGAGGAAAATCAGGACTCTATTCAGGCAACGAAGACAAACCGTAAAACATCTCCACAGATGCAGAACTAATGCAAAGAGACTCAAACTAGAGCGGAAACTTGGCGAAAAAAGAAATGGACCTAAGGCAAACTTTCATACATAAGACAAACGAGGAGGAAAACAAGGTAGCAGAAAACATAAAGAATAACCCAAAATACTTCTACACGTTTGCGTAAAGGAAAAGGCAGTGTAAGGAGATTGAGGGATAGAGATAGAGAGAGAGTGAGTTACAAGGAGTTACAAGGAAAAGTAGTACCTCAAAAGGCCTTGCGGCCCATACCGAGGAGGTACCAATGGCAACGGGTGCCAAGGAAAAATTCACACACTCTCAAATAGAGTGCATGATTCGGGCTAACCTTTTCTTGAACAGATCCGCAGAAGAACTGTTCACAACTTCTAAAGGTAGCCTGTTCCACGTGTCACAGATCTTATAGGTAAAGTAATTCCTACACACACTAGTCCTAAACCGTTTCAAATCCAACTTCCAACCATTGTTGCGAGTTCGGTTATCATTTAAACTAAACGTGCTTCTAAAATCGACATTGTTTAACGCGCAGCCTCCGACTTTCCAGCGTAAACAAATTCAGGGAACGTAAGCGTCGATTGTAGCCCATATGACTAACGGAAGGGATTAACTTTGTGGCCCTCGCCTGCACTCGCTACAGCTTTTCAATATCTTTCCTAATGGTGGGCGACCAGAACTGCACAGCATACTCCAGGTGCGGCCGAACCAGAGAATTGTACAAAGAGAGCACAATCTCCTTGTTCCAAAATCAAGTAGTCGAGAAGTCCTAATTGGGATTGGCGTAGCCAATGTGCATCAGCTTGCATTTACCCAAGTTAAACGGCATTCCCCATTTTTCGCACCACTCTCTTATCCTACCTAGGTCCGCATGCAGTTGCTCTATCGCCTCGGGCGTCGCAACATTGGCCATAAACTTCGTGTCATCAGCGAATTTGGCGATCCTGCAGACGATGCCACCGTCGATATCATTTATGTAAATGATAAACAACAGTGGCCCCAAAACTGAACCCTGAGGAACCCCACTAGTGACCGAGGCCCAAACCGAACTAGTCCCTTTAATTACAACCCTCTGCCGCCTATTCTTCAGCCAGTTTTTAAACCACCTACCTACTTTCCATCGATACCTAGCGCGCACACTTTGGCCATTAGCCGGCGGTGAGGTACCTTATCAAAGGCTTTCTCAAAGTCGAGATAAAGTATATCAATCGCCCTACTCTTATTATCCTCACTCAACATGACTTGGGAAAACTCGTGCAAGTTGGTGAGACACGACCTATGCCGTCTTAACCCATGTTGGGAGTCCCCAAACAGCTTGTAGGAATCCAAATGGTCAACGATCCTATCCGCTAATATCCCCTCTAATAATTTACCGACAACCGAAGTGAGACTAATGGGACGATAGTTCCCTGGACTTTCGTGATCCCCTTTCTTAAAGATAGGGGTCACGTTGGCTTCCCTCCAGTCACCAGGCACCTGGCCCGTCTCCAAATATTTGTTGAAGACTGTTGCCAGGTGGGGAGCCACCTGGTCGCGCACCACCCGCAACACTTTGGGGAGGAATTGGTCTGGCCCTGGAGCCTTAAACGCGCTCACTTTGTCTATTCTATCGGCAACGACTGTCGCGATACACCGGACACTATCCAGGTCAGTACCTTCGTGCCTCACGCCTGGCTCGGGGATGATGCGGGTGTCCTCCCTGGTGAACACTCCCGCAAGGTACTCATTAAGCACATTAGCGATGTCCGGGTCGGAGATCTGCAGAACGCTGCTTGGGTCCTTTAACGGACCTATCATGCTTCTAATGGGCTTTCTACTATTAACATAACTGAAGAACTCCTTAGGGTCCCCTTGCAGAAGCTTTGCACTAGTAGTTCTTCGTTACGTTTCGCTAGCCTAACCTTCGTCTTCACTTCCTTGCACAGGCAGACATACGCTTCAGTGTTCTCATGGGAATGATTGGCCTTCGCCCTCCTATACGCAACTTTCCTATTTCGGATAGCCGAAACGATGTCACAACTGAACCACTTAGGCTGCGTTGAAGCAGGGGTGACTGGTTTGAGGATATGGCAGCAGACTGCAGCACTATAAACCCGTCCCAGAATGCACTCCACACTTCCTCAACATCGCCACCGACCTCTAACCCCATCTCACATACGCTATCCCGGAGGCCAACAAAGTCCGCCCGCCGTAGATCAAGGTTACTGCCTCTAGAGTCAGTACGCTTCACCCGAGGGACGCAGACACAGAACCTAATCAGACCTTTATCACTCCCGCCCAACGATTCGTCAACGGTGAGGCCAGTGACGAGGTAGTATTCACGACCGAAGACAAAGTCTAGAACGCTTTCGCCTCGTGAAGGCCCATTAACCCACTGAGTCAAGAAGTTCTCATCAGCAAAGTCAGCTAGCCTCCTCCCTTCGGCATCAGCAGACCTATCTTCCCACTTTATGCCGCGACAGTTGAAGTCTCCGAAAACTACACACACCCTGTCCCCTAGCAGACTACGGAGTTCGGTGTACAGTGCTGTATGCTCCTCGAGGAGATGATGCGGAGGTCTGTACACCAAGATTAACCTATAGTTCGTCCCTCCCACGTTCAGATCGACGCCAAGCAGCCCCCGTTCCGATCGGAACTGGCAGTCAACCGGACTCAACGTGTCCCTCACGTATATTAATACTCCTCCCTCTCCCCACGGGTGCGGTCTTTGTGAAACATTCTATACCCGGGAATTTCGAAGTCCCCAACGTAGTCCCTACGATCAATATGAATCCAGGACTCGGTGATAGCAACGATATCCTGGTATTCTGATGCTAAGAGCCCCCGTAGCTCGCAAAACTTATTCCTAATCGACCTAGCATTAAAAAGCACTGCACGGAGGGAGCCTTCCCTATTCTGACCGCCCCCTAGCACGACCCGTTTCTCGAATAGCCAGGGCTGTCGAGAGTTAAAGAGCCCCTCACCAACGAGGGGGCAACTTCTCAGGAGGCTGAACCCTCTCCAACGGGAAGTAGGGTCACCCAACTTGAAGGTACGTCTGCTACCGGCTCAACATCATCTCTCCCCGGTGGGGGCCCATCATCAATCCCCGGGCTTAACCTCACCATACGGTATAGGTGCCGGTCAAGCAGCGTGCCTAGATATAGAGAGATAGAGAGAGAGATAGAGTGATAGAGATAGAGGTACATGGAGTTACAAGGACAAGAGGGAGGATCCCTCAAAGACCTTTCGGTCCATTTTGGGAGATTCCTGTTATTAAACAAGTTTAATTTTCTTTCAACTATCCTAGCATTAGTAGAAAACTGGATAGAAAAGTAGAAGGCTCTCTCCCTGCCAGAGACAGGTACCGAAAAAGGTTGAAGAGAATACCTTGACCCTGGAAAAGTAGCAAAGGAAATTTTACAGGAAAGTGGAGAATATATAAAAAGCTCTATAATTATATAATTAGCATGATCACAGACACCGTGCATAATAGGGTGTGTCGAATTTTT
Source organism: Bathynomus jamesi (assembly GCA_023014485.1). Taxonomy (NCBI): domain Eukaryota; kingdom Metazoa; phylum Arthropoda; class Malacostraca; order Isopoda; family Cirolanidae; genus Bathynomus; species Bathynomus jamesi. The sequence goes on along the minus strand of JAJOZX010003714.1, from coordinate 65,996 downwards.
CAACTTTCAAATTCCAAATATGAGGGGTGCTAAAACGTTGCAGCATGACTTAGGAATTCTAAAGATATTTTTGTTAATTTAATATAATTTAATTTTGCTTGGTAAGAAGCTACATAAAAATAGTGACTTTTTTGACTTTTTTGTGGAATTATATAATAATTATTATATTAATAATTATATATGCTGTATATATAATGCACTGCTGTTTTTGCTTATTTCACAGGTTGAAACATATTCATCAGTGTGCTGAAGATTACTTGTCCGTCAGTGCTACCATCCTAACCAGTGGGAATTAACCTACGATGGCTTCTAAAAGGAGGACAAGACTGGGGACATTCACACATATGAGCAACCTAATTGGAACTGGTAGAGAGTTGTTGCCCTCTGAACTCCCAACTCTGCGAGACGTTCTGAAATATGGGCTACTGCTAAGAGAACAAAGTGGTGAGGATGTGAGAAACTACCCAGCAGCCAGTCTTGCAAAGGAAATTTACCCTAAAGTGCTTGAAAAGTGGGAACGAGCAAACAGTTCTTTTGTAGCCCCCGTTGTAAATTCACGAGTCACAATCTTAAACAAGATCCAAGAGAGCTGGGAGTAGGCCAAAAACATATCTCTTGGGAGAGGAAAGCTACATGTCAAAGAGGCTTTCATTGCAAAACTTGACAAGCTTTTTGACATCCTCAGTTGCAAGTGTAAAATTGTTCTCTGCTCTGAATTTGGCTGCCTTGCAGATGCTGGTTGCAAAAACGAAACTCACATTAACTGTACATGCCCTAGGGAGATGAAGATCCCTGTGAAGGAACTTGCTTTCATTAAAGGTCAGAGAGACAAGTCTGGTTCTATTGGACCACATCAGATTGGCTTGCCAGATCAACCTGAGCACAACAGACAAGTCAAAAAGCAAAAGCGGCAAGAAGACAAAAGAAGAAGGCTTGCTGAATATAAGCAGACAAGTAAGCAGGATGTTTCAATGCCATCAAATGAAATAATTTTCTCTGATGATGAAAATGAAGAACAAATAGCTGATGCTCAAGATGGAAAGAATGGAAGTTATGAAGTGACATTAGAAATACCAAGCACGTCTTCAACTTCCAATAAAAAGCCAGAGTACAACACATTAGAAATACCTAATGTTGCTATGCATAGCATCAGATATGGTGTTGCCCTGCGTGCCACAGCTGCCATCACCACTGCTGCCTTTATGGATGCTGGCTTGATCACTGAAGAAGACAAGAGACTTGTAGTTCATCACAATAAAGTCAAGAGGGCCCAAGAAAAAGTTATGAGATCCCTGGATCAGGAATTTGATGATCTTTGTAAGAAGGGTGAAATTGACTGCATCTTCTTTGACGGCCGTCAAGATACAACTAAAGTTATGCTGAAAGCAGACAATTCAGATCGTCAGTTCCCCAGCATCATCAAAGAAGAGCATTATTCTGTGTGCAGTGAGCCAGGTGGAAGATATCTCTACCACTTCACTCCTGAGAAAGGCTCAACGAGAAAAAAACCTGCTGAAGTTATTGCTGATAATCTTGTAGATTTCATGAAGAAGAAGGGCATTGATAAAAGCCTGCAGGCCATTGGAGGTGATTCTACAAATGTTAACACTGGCTGGGATGGTGGTTCCATGCACTGGCTAGAGGTCAAGCTTTGCCGTATGCTGATCTGGTTGGTTTGTGCCCTCCACACTAACGAGTTACCCCTGCGACACTTGATCACAGCACTGAATGGGAAGACCTTGTCTAACAACAAGTGGACAGGTAACATTGGCAAGATGCTAGACACTGCAACCGAACTTGAAATTGATCCTTCATTCACCAAACTCTCAATTGGAGAGCCTCTTACTTCACTGAGTGACAATGTCGTAAAGGATCTTTCTACTGATCAAGCGTACGGGTATAGGATCACACAGGCCATAAGGACAGGAGAACTTCCCACAGATCTGGCCCTTCTTGAAATTGGTCCAGTGAGCCTTTCAAGGTGGTTGACAACAGCAAACAGGCTTTGTCGCATATGGGTTTCAAAACATGGCCTTAAAGGCAAAACCCTCAACAACTTAAGACTAATAGTGGAATACATTGTTGGTGTGTACTACCCCTGTTGGTTCAACATCAAAGTAAAACACTCTTGGGTGGAAGGCCCACGCCACATCTTGTTTCAGCTGTGGCTAGTTAGGCTGCAAAAGAAGGCTGTAGTGGATGCTGTTTTGCCAACCATCAAGCGCTCAGCATGGTATGCATTCAGCGAAATGATAATCCAGACACTCTTGTGCTCAGATGACAGTGAGGAGAGGAGAGCTGGTATCCAAAAGATTGTTGTCATGAGGGGTGGAGATGATGACACACTTGGAGATCTTTCTGTACGTCCCAGGAAGACACCTTCCATCAACCCCAGTGCTTCTTCCGTGTTGGAGCTGACAGACTGGTCTGACGGGGTATTTGAACCTCCTTTGACATATAAACTGACTACAGCGGAAGTAAAGAAGTTCTTTGACAAGCCTATGCAAGTTCCACAGTGGCCCTGTCATGCTCAGTCAATAGAGTGGTGTGTGAAACAAGTCACAGAGGCAGCAGGCAGGGTGTATACACATGAGAAACGTGAGGGCTATATCAGAGGCCAAGAAGCAAGTCGGCGGCTGATGTCCAAGAACGAATCAAAGCAAGACTTGATGAAACTTGTTGTTTAAATATTTTTTTTACTGATGTCATTACTTTCTAATGTTGTTTTATGATTACATGGATATGTTTTATGATTACTAGGATATGTTTTATGATTACTAGGATATGTTTTATGCAGAGAAACTAAAATTTTTATAGCATTACCTAACATTTTGAGAAGCTAAAATTAATAAATGTTGTTTTCCGAGAGCAATTTATGTGCTTTTTAATCCAACGTAGATTTACCAAGCTAAGTGTTGAGCAATCACAAAAATAATAGCAGATTTGAATTCTTCACATCCAAAAACATATTTTTAAAACCCCTCAGTGAAGGAATTGGCAAAAATTAATTTTCACCTCCCAAATTGACACACCCTAACCGTGCAAGCGAACTCCTGCAGAGTTACGCTATGTTTTAGTCTTAAACTATGAGAGTATTCAGTTCTTTGTCTAGCTTATTTTTAAACACATTTACACTTTGGCTGGAAACAACCTCTGAGGGAAGTTGGTTCCAGATATTAACTATTTTATAGGAAAAGAAATTCCCGCAGACAGAGGTCCTAAATGTCTTTAGTCAGATTGGCATTAAGTGAGAATAAGTTTCTGTAATCTACCCTGTCTATTCCATTCAGCATCTTGAAGACTTGAATAAGCTGACCGCGCAACCTCCTCGTTTCTAAGGTAAACAGATTTAGGCGCTCCAATCTCCGTTGGTGGCTTTGCATTCTCATTGAAGGGAACAATTTTGTAGCCCTTGCTTGTACTCTTTCTAACCTTTCTATGTCCTTACTGAGTGATGGAGACCAAAACTTAGCACAGTATTCCAGTTGAGGTCTGACTAGAGAATAAGAGATATTACAGTAGGGTGTGTCAATTTGGGAGGTGAAAATTAATTTTTGCCAATTCCTTCACTGAGGGGTTTTAAAAATATGTTTTTGGATGTGAAGAATTCAAATCTGCTATTATTTTTGTGATTGCTCAACACTTAGCTTGGTAAATCTACGTTGGATTAAAAAGCACATAAATTGCTCTCGGAAAACAACATTTATTAATTTTAGCTTCTCAAAATGTTAGGTAATGCTATAAAAATTTTAGTTTCTCTGCATAAAACATATCCTAGTAATCATAAAACATATCCTAGTAATCATAAAACATATCCTTGTAATCATAAAACAACATTAGAAAGTAATGACATCAGTAAAAAAAAATATTTAAACAACAAGTTTCATCAAGTCTTGCTTTGATTCGTTCTTGGACATCAGCCGCCGACTTGCTTCTTGGCATCTGATATAGCCCTCACGTTTCTCATGTGTATACACCCTGCCTACTGCCTCTGTGACTTGTTTCACACACCTCTCTATTGACTGAGCATGACAGGGCCACTGTGGAACTTGCATAGGCTTGTCAAAGAACTTCTTTACTTCCGCTGTAGTCAGTTTACATGTCAAAGGAGGTTCAAATACCCCGTCAGACCAGTCTGTCAGCTCCAACACGGAAGAAGCACTGGGGTTGATGGAAGGTGTCTTCCTGGGACGTACAGAAAGATCTCCAAGTGTGTCATCATCTCCACCCCTCATGTCAACAATCTTTTGGACACCAGCTCTCCTCTCCTCACTGTCATCTGAGCACAAGAGTGTCTGGATTATCATTTCGCTGAATGCATACCATGCTGAGCGCTTGATGGTTGGCAAAACAGCATCCACTACAGCCTTCTTTTGCAGCCTAACTAGCCGCAGCTGAAACAAGATGTGGCGTGGGCCTTCCACCCAAGAGTGTTTTACTTTGATGTTGAACCAACAGGGGTAGTACACACCAACAATGTATTCCACTATTAGTCTTAAGTTGTTGAGGGTTTTGCCTTTAAGGCCATGTTTTGAAACCCATATGCGACAAAGCCTGTTTGCTGTTGTCAACCACCTTGAATGGCTCACTGGACCAATTTCAAGAAGGGCCAGATCTGTGGGAAGTTCTCCTGTCCTTATGGCCTGTGTGATCCTATACCCGTATGCTTGATCAGTAGAAAGATCCTTTACGACATTGTCACTCAGTGAAGTAAGAGGCTCTCCAATTGAGAGTTTGTTGAATGAAGTATCAACTTCAAGTTCGGTTGCAGTGTCTAGCATCTTGCCAATGTTACCTGTCCACTTGTTGTTAGACAAGGTCTTCCCATCCAGTGCTGTGATCAAGTGTCGCAGGGGTAACTCGTTAGTGTGGAGGGCACAAACCAACCAGATCAGCTTACGGCAAAGCTTGACCTCTACCCAATGCATGGAACCACCCTCCCAGCCAGTGTTAACATTTGTAGAATCACCTCCAATGGCCTGCAGGCTTTTATCAATGCCCTTCTTCTTCATGAAATCTACAAGATTATCAGCAATAACTTCAGCAGGTTTTTTTCTCGTTGAGCCTTTCTCAGGAGTGAAGTGGTATTGATATCTTCCACCTGGCTCACTGCACACAGAATAATGCTCTTCTTTGATGATGCTGGGGAACTGACGATCTGAATTGTCTGCTTTCAGCATAACTTTAGTTGTATCTTGACGGCCGTCAAAGAAGATGCAGTCAATTTCACCCTTCTTACAAAGATCATCAAATTCCTGATCCAGGGATCTCATAACTTTTTCTTGGGCCCTCTTGACTTTATTGTGATGAACTACAAGTCTCTTGTCTTCTTCAGTGATCAAGCCAGCATCCATAAAGGCAGCAGTGGTGATGGCAGCTGTGGCACGCAGGCCAACACCATATCTGATGCTATGCATAGCAACATTAGGTATTTCTAATGTGTTGTACTCTGGCTTTTTATTGGAAGTTGAAGACGTGCTTGGTATTTCTAATGTCACTTCATAACTTCCATCCTTTCCATCTTGAGCATCAGCTATTTGTTCTTCATTTTCATCATCAGAGAAAATTATTTCATTTGATGGCATTGAAACATCCTGCTTACTTGTCTGCTTATATTCAGCAAGCCTTCTTCTTTTGTCTTCTTGCCGCTTCTGCTTTTTGACTTGTCTGTTGTGCTCAGGTTGATCTGGCAAGCCAATCTGATGTGGTCCAATAGAATCAGACTTGTCTCTCTGATCTTTAATGAAAGCAAGTTCCTTCACAGGGATCTTCATCTCCCTAGGGCATGTACAGTTAATGTGAGTTTCGTTTTTGCAACCAGCATCTGCAAGGCAGCCAAATTCAGAGCAGAGAACAATTTTACACTTGCAACTGAGGATGTCAAAAAGCTTGTCAAGTTTTGCAATGAAAGCCTCTTTGACATGTAGCTTTCCTCTCCCAAGAGATATGTTTTTGGCCTACTCCCAGCTCTCTTGGATCTTGTTTAAGATTGTGACTCGTGAATTTACAACGGGGGCTACAAAAGAACTGTTTGCTCGTTCCCACTTTTCAAGCACTTTAGGGTAAATTTCCTTTGCAAGACTGGCTGCTGGGTAGTTTCTCACATCCTCACCACTTTGTTCTCTTAGCAGTAGCCCATATTTCAGAACGTCTCGCAGAGTTGGGAGTTCAGAGGGCAACAACTCTCTACCAGTTCCAATTAGGTTGCTCATATGTGTGAATGTCCCCAGTCTTGTCCTCCTTTTAGAAGCCATTGTAGGTCAATTCCCACTGGTTAGGATGGTAGCACTGACGGACAAGTAATCTTCAGCACACTGATGAATATGTTTCAACCTGTGAAATAAGCAAAAACAGCAGTGCATTATATATACAGCATATATAATTATTAATATAATAATTATTATATAATTCCACAAAAAAGTCAAAAAAGTCACTATTTTTATGTAGCTTCTTACCAAGCAAAATTAAATTATATTAAATTAACAAAAATATCTTTAGAATTCCTAAGTCATGCTGCAACTTTTTAGCACCCCTCATATTTGGAATTTGAAAGTTGAAAAATTCGACACACCCTAATATTACAGTCTCCTTGTTTCGAAACTGGAACTGTCTCTTAATATAACCTAATATTTTTAAGGCCCTCTTTTCGACTTCTGCACAATGCTTCGACGTTTTCAGATCATTGCTGATATAGACTCTTCAGTCTTTCTCTAGATCGGTCTAAATTAAGTTCCTTCTTAAGAGAGAGTAATCGGTCTTCGGGTTTTTATAACCTATATGCATTACCTTACATTTGTCCAAGTTGAATAGCATCTGCCAAGTAGCAGACCATTCGCCCAACCTCTCAAGATCATTCTGAAGCGTTCTTACGCCCTCCTTATTACCTACACTACTTCCTAATTTCATATAGTCTACAAATTTGGAGATTGTACTTAGAAGCCTGACGTCTATATCGTTAATATAGATGATAAAAAGTAAAGGACCCAGAACGGAACCATGTGGGACACCACTAGTGGCGCGGCCGCCCACTCCGAAGCCACTCCACTTATTACCACTATCTGCTTTCTATCTTTTAACCAATCCTCAATCCAGTTGGAAACGAGCCCGGTCATTCCTAGTCCTTTGACTTTAGCCATCAATCTAGCGTGAGGGACTTTGTCAAAGGCTTTCTGAAAGTCGAGATACACTATATCTATTGCCCTACTTGCATTGTAGTGTATGCATATTATGGAAAAACTCTAATAGGTTTGTCAAACAGGATCTATGTCGCTAACTCCATGTTGAGAATAAAAATTAGATTGTTAGATTCAAGGTGATACACAATACGTTTTGTAATGATGGATTCCAACAGTTTGCCGACAACTGATGTTAAACTGATCGGGCGGTAATTACAAGGATTTTCCCTATCACCCTTTTTAAAGATTGGTGTTACATTTGCTAACTTCCAGTCTGTTGGAACTTTCCCTAACTCGATTGAGTGTTTGAATATGGTTACTAAGTCGTCAAGAACATTGTGGCTAACCTCTTTTAATACCCTTGGAAGAAATAAGTCGGGGCCAGGTGATTTGTATTTGTTCATCTTATCAATTAATTGCTGTACCTCATTTCTCGTAACACTTATGGTCTCTACGGGATGGTCACCGTCATATGTAATCCGAGGACTTGGCACTTCTATGGTGTCTTCCTCCGTGAAGACTGTAACGAAGAACTCGTTTAACGAGTTAGTTATATCTTTATCACTGAATTTCAGTACGCCATTTCTATCTTTTAGGGGGCTACAGAATTTTTAATTGGCTTTCTGCTATTAACATGGGCAAAAAATTCTTTAGGGTTAACCTTACAGAGTGAGGCAACTCTAGCTTCTTCATCACGTTTGGCTGATCTAATTAAGAACTTAACCATCCGACGTAGGTTTATAAAGTTTTTTGAATTGGTCTCGTTGAAATGTGACTTAAGTAGTTTGTAGGCTCTATTTCTTCCCGTAATAGCACTGCTAATTTCGTTGTTAAACCATTTCGGCGACTTTGTTGACAAGAAAACTATTTTAGTTGGTATAAAAGTGTTCTGTAATATTTTAAATTGATCCCTATACGAGCTCCAGGTGACATTGACATCCTCACTTATTAGAACTTCAAGTTTGTCTAAACTACTTCGGAAGCTTTCAAAATTTGCTCTCGAGAGAGAGATAGAGAGAATTTTGCCACCCCTAGTCAGGGATTAAAGTGCCTTATACTGTAGTTTTGCCAACTGATATTTCTAGTTTGCCATAAGAGGCTGATGTTCTTTTTTATTTTAAAAATTATTTGAGAATCCATTAATTTGTTAGTACTTTTAAGTTGTCTGTTTCTATTTTTGTTTTCTTTGCCCTACGTTGAAATACGACAAACTTTGCAGTCCCTCAAAATTTGCCGCCCTAGGCCTACTCTGCCCATACGTAAATCCGCCAATACCTTACTTTATGAACCTTATGTTGTTTCGTGTGTTGGTCTCTCTTCACACGGAGGTCAAGCTGGTGCCCCCGCCTCTATATATATATATATATATATATATATATATATATATGTGTGTGTGTGTGTGTGTGTGTGTGTGTGTACACATGTTAACCCCTCCGTCTATGGCCTTGGGCGGTTTGAAGTTGACGGGAGTTCTGGTTCGGTGGTAGCAACGGATTTGTTACTCTGGAGTATCTGGTACCGTATAGAGAATCGCAGAAGTTTCTCTTATATTACTCTCCGATTTCTTCTTGTAGTGGATCGGAGGATTCTGTGGAGCTTACTAAATTCTCTGAAGGTGCCCCGATTCTTTTTGTAATGTATCGGGAAATTATTTTTCTCCATTTAAGATTAAGTTCTCTGAAGAGAGCAAGGCTCGAAAGAGAAGACAAAGATATTCTCTTACTGTAGTTTACTGCTAAAATGTTATAATTAATGCTCAGCCTCTAAGTTAGAATCAATGACAATTTGAAAAATTATTTGATTCTAAAATTAGATCAAACATAGGCAACTTTTTAGTGACATTATTATGTAATGTTGACCTGTGTTTTTTTATTCTCAATAGGCTGAATTATTTGGCAAAATATTTGAAGATGAAGCCATATTTTTATTTTAAACCGCATATTGACAGATCTGATTGTATCATGATCTACCGAGTTAACTAAAAATGGAAATTGAAATATGAATTTTATTATGAATTACAATTAAACATGCATATCAGCAAAAATTAAATGCTTAAAATTTAAAATTAAACGTTAAGCATGACGACCATCTTTTACAACGAAGAGAGAATGTATACAGAAAATGAACATTGTAGGATTTAACAAGAGTACATTATTAAGCTAAATCTAAAAAAATTAAGTAATTTAAAAAGAAATAATTCACCAATTATTTAGCAAAAATAAAATAAAAAGCGAATCAAAACTTTTATCCGACTTCGTCAGCAATATGCGAATTTGGATTATGTAAAAATGAATACAAGAATATAAATATATAAGAATATAAGGATTATATAAATATAAGAAATATTCATTCATGAAATCCTTATATTCATTCATATAAAAGAATATGAATATAGGAATTATTCACTGTTCATTTTTACATATATATATATATTCTGCTCATTTTCCTTTTTACTTGAAATAGAGGCATGCAAACTTTTAGAATGCTTATCTATAAACTGTTTTATGGAGCGATAATGCAATTTTTCGTAATTTATATATTGGAGAAAATTAGATTTACCTGTTATAAGTTCTCTCTCTCTCTCTCTCTCTCTCTCTCTCTCTCCTCTCTCTCTCTCTCTCCTCGTTACTTTACGTACAAGATCTGTGACACTTGGAACAGGTTACCTTCAGAAGTTGTGAACAGTTCCTCTGTGGATCACTTCAAGAAAAGGTTAGACCAAATCTTGCACACTATTTGAGGGTGTGGAAAATTTTCCCTGGCACCCGTTGCCATTGGTACCTCCTCGGTATGGGCCGCAAGGCCTTTTGAGGTACTTCTTTTCCTTGTAACTCCTTGTAACTCTCTCTCTCTCTCTCTCTCTCTCTCTCTCTCTCTCTCTCTCTCAACACACACACAGATTATACCTCTTTCTTCAACTTTAGACCTAGAATTTCTTTCAAATGCAAATCAATTTAAATTAGGCATTGTTATTTTAACGAAACCTAATCAATTTTTTTTTTTTTTGCTTTAGACCTTTCCTTTATTTTGCTGGATTTTGTGTTTGAAGTTCAGCTTCTCTCTTCAAAATGAATTGATCTATGGTATGTTTAAATACACAGGACTCAGAATGGCGTCGAAATTAGACGAAGTAAAAAAATATACGATGTAATAAAAGGGGTAATATAATGGGTTTTCTCTCTCTCTCTTTCTCTCTCTCTCTAGGCATAAGCAAAGTAGCGACTTTTTATTCCATATATCAGGGGTGGGGAAACTTTTCAGTACCAAGGGCGAAAATCGCAACATAAACACCTCCGCGGGCGTCTGGCAAATTTTAAGCTTATATACAGCGTGTCCCAAAGAAATGTATACCCACTTTGTTCGATAATACCAGCTATGAGGATAAAAAATATATTACTTTTTATGTTTTTTAATAAAGAATTTTCTCCTGAATCTAAATATGTAATTATTTTTATTAAAAATTGAAGAACAAAAAAGTTACAGATGTTTAAATTATAATTATTATTTTCGAGACTTCATGTGCGATATTTTCTAATATTTTAACCGACTGTTTTGAGATACTTATGTTTAGTGTTGATATTGAAGCATAAATGTTGTAATTATTAGTTAATTCAAAAAATTTACAAATTCCATGGTTAAATGACACTTTATCTAAGATGTTCGACGTCTTCCAGAACGTTGTTTTTGTAAGTTTTGCACAGTGCCGTCGGTTTCAAACTTATCTCGTATACGTGCAAAAATATTAGAAAATATCGCACATGAAGTCTCGAAAATAATAATTATAATTTAAACATCTGTACCTTTTTTGTTTTTCAATTTTTAATAAAAATAATTACATATTTAGATTCAGGAGAAAATTCTTTATTAAAAAACATATACAAAGTAATATATTTATTATCCTCATAGCTGGTATTATCGAACAAAGTGGGTATACATTTCTTTGGGACACGCTGTATATAAGATGTATTTTAAAAAGCTATTTGCTGGGCTGTAAATAAATAATTTTTAGTAAATAATAAATACCTAAGCGGGCAAATTGAAATTAGCTCGTGGGCGAAATTTCGCCCGCGGGCGAGGGTTTCCCCACCCCTGCCATATATGATATTAAAATAACTGACCTAAACCTAAACTTTGTCAAAAAACACAAAAACGATTCAATTTAACTACGCTCTCAAGATAGTATATACACCTCGTCTAAGTTCGGTGTGTTGGTCTCTCTTCACACAAAGGTCAAGCTGGTGGCCCCGCCTCTAGGCCTGGCTTGGTGGAGGAGCGAGTTACTCTCTTGCGCTCTCCACCGCACATAGCCAGGTACACAGTATAGTCATTGGAATACCTGCAAATTTTCCGCAATAGTAGACAAAAGCTTCAATTCTGGCACAGATGTTCTAAGGGGTGACGGAACCTTTGAACTTCGAAATTTTTTTACCCTAAAGGGCAAAGTCATGGTCATTCAAGGTTTCAAGTTCAAATACTAAAAATGCCTTTAGATCGGCTCCCAAAAGGTCTAGAAAATTGGTTCTGGTGTCAAAATGATCTTTGTAATAAAATAGAGGACACATGAGTAGTATAGTGTCAAAAAGGGAGAGTGCAATGTTGCATAATATTGCATAATTTGCAAGAGTGCCACCCCCCACCCCCTTCGTTGCTAAGCCCCGCCTCCTCGTTGCCAAGGCACCACCCTTTGTTGCCAGCCCGAAATGGGACTGCAAGGGGTATGCAACCTGGAGTTATCCCCCCAAGCTGATCCCCCCAAAGGGACATGCCTATCCTAAGGGCGCCACTTTGGGGAGAAAGGGGTTTCCTCACCCCCCAAAGGAGCAGAAAGAGATAGCAAGAGAGGAAGAGAGAAAGGAAGAGGAGATCCTTCATCCGACAGCTGTAGGACGCATATGACTCCGTCGTCCAACACCCGACCTCTTATAGTGCCCCTAAACAGCCAGTTGGCTTAGGCCGCCAGTGCCAGCCACTGCCTCAAGCTAAGTGCCACAGTATGCTAAATGGATCCGGGCACACACCCCAGTCTAGGTCAGCCCTGTTGCTGGGTCGAACACCTCAGACAAGCGCCAGTGCCACCCGGCTGAATCATACAATTATCCAACCAAATAAAATATATTATTGTGTACAAGGAATCAATAGAACGCCGCTACAGCAATCTGATTTAAAACACGAAAAATTATTCAATGAAACGCCGTTACATCAATCTGATTTTAAAGGGAAGTTTTAGCCCTGCACTCTGGCACTTTTGCTAACTATGCTTTATATATATATATTGGTGAAGGCCGCTTCTGGCAAGCTTCAATTTCAATTTAAACAGAAAGCAACAGACAAGAAGGAAAGAAACATCGATCATGTTGGAAAGAGACTATATTTTGTACAATGCAACGTTTCAAGCACAAACTATGCTCATCTTCAGGCAAAAAAATTCTAAAAAGTTAAAAAACAGAATATTAAAAACCATAATGAATGACAAATATAAAATACAAAACAATGTAAGGAAAAAAACAAAACTAAAATTTCACAAGTTTTTAAAAAACACTAAAATGAAAGTCACACACTAAAAAGAATCACACACCTTAAGTCTAAGTCTAAGTCTAAGCAGCACAGATTCCGAGGCCAAACTAATACAAACAGAAGCATCTAAAAACAAGTAGAGGTTGGTTGTTAAAAATGTTCAGTTAAGACGGAGGGGAAAGGATGAATTATCAGAATTGAGCGAAGGGGAAAGAGTTTTAATATATAATGATTCTAAAAGCCTTAAAGTTTGCTCACACGGAGCGGAATCTAAAATGTTAAAATTAGCTAAAGTTATATCCACTTTGCATTGAATAACATGGCTGTGTATAGCTGAAGCTTCTTTAGTTCTCATTGGTTTGTCATTTCTATGGCTTATGCCCATGTGGGCACAGAAACGCGACTCGAGATTCCGCACAGTGCTACCAATATAGCTCCGATCACATCGGGGACACTTGAATTCATATACAACAGCACTGCGCAGAGCATCCGACACACGGTCTTTTACATTAAAAATGAGCCAATAGAACGACGGTTAACAAATACTAGTTTAAAATCTATTTGACAATAAAATTTACTAAGAAGTGGCATAAGGTTATTGCGGCAATATGAATTCAGATATCCCATTTCTGGGAGTACAAGATAATATACATCTTTAGGAACATTAAAATTATACATTTTTGGTTTATAAATGTTAGCTAAAAATTTATTGATAGCGTTTTCTACAATCTGCAAACCTCCATTATTACTTCAGTGTTTCGAAAGAAGACGTTCACCGGTCTTGGACTCAATTTTTTAAGTTACTGTGATATTAAATACAAGCTGGCATCTGTTAACACCCTATTTAACCGAGCGTATAATTTATGTTCTAATTATCAGTCTTTGCATAATGAATTTGTTTTTTTAAGAAAATATTTTGTTAATAATGGTTACCCTTTGCAGATTGTAGAAAACGCTATCAATAAATTTTTAGCTAACATTTATAAACCAAAAATGTCTAATTTTAATGTTCCTAAAAATGTATATTATCTTGTACTCCCAGAAATGGGATATCTGAATTCATATTGCCGCAATAACCTTATGCCACTTCTTAGTAAATTTTATTGTCAAATAAATTTTAAACTAGTATTTGTTAACCGTCGTTCTATTGGCTCATTTTTTGATGTAAAAGACCGTGTGGCGGACGCTCTGCGCAGTGCTGTTGTATATGAATTCAAGTGTCCCCCATGTGATCGGAGCTATATTGGTAGCACTGTGCGGAGCCTCGAGTCGCGTTTCTGTGCCCACATGGGCATAAGCCATAGAACTGACAAACCACTGAGAACTAAAGAAGCTTCTGCTATACGCAGCCATGTTATTCAATGCAATTGATTCCGCTCCGTGTGAGCAAACTTTAAGACTTTTAGAATCATTATATATTAAAACTCTTTCCCCTTCGCTCAATTCTGATAATTCATCCGTTCCCCTCCGTCTTAACTGAACATTTTTAACAACCAACCTCTGCTTGTTTTTAGATGCTTCTGTTTGTATTAGTTTTGCCTCGGAATCTGTGCTGCTTATACTTAGATTTAAGGTGGGTGATTCATTTTAGTGTGTGGCTTTCATTTTAGTGTTTCTTAAAAACTTGTGAATTTTTAGTTTTGTTTTTTTTCCTTACATTATTTTGTATTTTATATTTGTCATTCATTATGGTTTTTAATATTCTGTTTTTTAATTTTTAAAATTTTTTTTGCCTGAAGATGAGCATAGTTTGTGCTTGAAACGTTGCATTGTACAAAATATAGTCTCTTTCCAACATGATGGCTTTCTGCTTATATATATATATATATATATATATATATATATATATATATATATATATAATCCGGCAAAATGAATATTAAAAAATATATCGCTGTGTTTTGTCTTTTATTATAACTTATTTAAATCCATTATTTCTTTATCTTCATATTTTAGAAATTCGGTTATTGGCGTGAAACGAAAAATTATTGCATTATTTAACTTTTCATAAATTTTGTAAATGACCAGGTAAAGGCGTGTTTTATGACGTATCTTTCGGTTCAGTATACGGGGCAGGAAGTTAATATATTTGTGGTACATCTACAGCTTAAATTATCGCTGTCCATGATGACAAAAGCTACCTCTATCTGCTTAACAAAAGAATATTCCAGGTAAAGGGTTTCATTTTATGCACAAGCTTTCAGTATATATATATATATATATATATATATATATGCAGGAGTTCTCATCAGAATATAAATTGGTATTAAGCAAATATTATAAAAATATGTGTTTATACTAATTATATATAGTCGTACTAAAAAATATATACCTATATTATCAAAAGTTATATTAATTATTTTGAAAATATACAAAACGTATAACCATATTTGTAGAAAAAATATATATATAATAAACGAATGTGCAATTCGTGCTCACACACACACACACACACACACATATATATATAAACTTATTAATGTCGTTTAACAAGTTTATTTGTTCAACAAAGCTATTTATTTTGGGATTTTCCATTAACAAAATTCAAGTTAGATAGAGAAGAAATCATTTATCCAGTTGACTTATATAGCCATACAAGGCACAGTATTAACAAAATATTAGTACAGGAAAATATATTTCACAATTCGGCCGGAAATAAAGAAGAAAAAAATATATAATAAATGAATGAACAATCATATTACAGGAAAAATAAATGAACACTTTGTGTGTGGGTAAATTTCAATTTAAAAAGAAAACTTATCACGTAAAATTTAACCGTATTTACTGGAATTTTATCTCCAGAAATTTTTAATTAACTTTCGTCAGCGGTTTCAACAAACAAAATTAGAAAATTTTTATTAAAACAATGCTTAATAATTACACTGGCCAACAAAATTAAACTTTTTTTCTCATCACAAACATGATCACACTTTTCTTAATGCATTTTTCGCGCTGATTCCGAATCTGGTTTTATGTTTTTTCTAGCACGTATAGTTGTATAGATACACTGGTTTTGATATTTTTAAGTTTTTTATATTGCTATAAGGAAATTTATGGATGTATAGATCACACTTAGGAATGCTAAACAACAAATACATCATATACCTTATTCAATGTACTTATAAATAAAGAATATATACATTATTTTATTAAAAGCGCTGTGAGTGTGATTTCCTTTTGTAAATTTGGCCTGGATTGTCACGATACAGCATCCAACAACGGTCTGCCATCATGCTTTCATTCCAATATCCGTGGTAGCGCTTCTCCATCATCTGAATATCTTGATGGAAGCGCTCTCCTTGCTCGTCATTCACTGCACCAAGGTTTTCAGGAAAGAAATCTAAGTGGGAATGCAGGAAGTGAATTTTTAACGACATTCGACACTCCATTTCTTTGAAGGCATCAAGGAGGTTCTTGACTCCATCCTTATACGCAGGTGACTTGTTGCTTCCAAGAAAGTTTTCACATATCCATTTGAACGCCAGCCAAGCCTTCAATTCCAGCGGACTTAGGACTTTTTCAAATTTAGTGTCATTCAAAACCTCCCTTATTTGTGGCCCAACAAAAATTCCTTCCTTCAATTTTGCTGCAGTAACCTTCGGAAATTTCCTTGAAAGGTATTGGAACCCTTCAGAATTGACTTTACCCATTGCTTTAACAAAATTCTTCATTAAACCAAGTTTAATGTGAAGAGGTGGCAGATAGATCTTTTGGGGATCCACTAAAGGGACAGACTGGACATTGCTTATCCCTGGGACATATGTATACCTAAGTGGCCAGTCACTTTTGGTGTAATGTTCTATAGTGGTTCGACTGTCCCACAGGCAAAGGAAACAACAAAATTTTGTGAATCCTGACTGCATACCCATAAGCATTCCTATAACTTTTAGATCTCCACAAACATTCCATTGATGACTGTCGTATTTGATTGCCTTAAGTAGTATATCCATATTGTCATATGTCTCTTTTAGATGGACGGAATGGGCAATGGGGATGGATGGCATTATATTACCATTATGCAAAAGAACTGCTTTCAGGCTTCTCTGCGACGAATCAATAAAGAGGCGCCACTCAGATGCCACATACGTCTGAGATATGGCTGTAAATAGTCCATTGATGTCATGGCAATAACAGAGAGGACCGTCTACTGAAAAGAATGCTGTTAATTCAAAATTCCGCTTTCGGTAGTAACTAATACGAATATTGTTCTCAAGTAAATTGTTCTCCTTTAGTCTTGAGGCGAGAAGCTCTGATTTCTCTTTAGACAGCGATAAGTCTCTAACAAGATCATTCAACTGTCCTTGGGTTAACTTTTTAGGCTCTAAATGTCTACCTTCAAAAGTGTACTCTGGTTCTGTAGATGGTCCGGAAACGCCAGTTGCACCTTCATCACTTTCCATGTCATCTATGATAGAATCTAGCCTATCACTTGGGGGAATTGGAATGGGCAATGTTTCATCATGTTTTACTGGTCTACGTGCTGAATCCAAGTTTGGATATACAATCTGGTGTTTATTCTTGGCAGAAAACCCCATTAAGTTCACACTACAAAAATAACAGTCTTCATGATGATCTCTCGGCTCCCTCCATATCATGGGTATGGCAAATGGCATTGAAGCTTTCTTTTTGTTAAGCCAATCACGTAATCCATTTGAACAGCCAGAACAGATTTGATGTGGCGCCCATGGTTTATCTTGGTCACCTAGATGGCAACCAAAGTATAGCTTGTATATTTTCTTAATGTCGGTTGTAATACTTCGTCGCTGTGTTTTAGTTGTCAACTGGCCGCATACGAAACAGAACTTGTCGGGGTCATTCTTACATTGTCGAGGCATGTTGACTGACCTGAGCAAACTATAAATTAAAAAAAAATGTACACCAACTTGACACAACAAGTTCTTGGACTGGACTGATCTTTTGACACACAAAGCACGGCGTTGTTGCCTGAATCACAATGCTGCTAGACGTAAAAGCTCACACCTGAAATACATAAGATGTATAATTAAGATAATTGAAATAAATAAGATGAATAAACTAAAAAAACACAATAAAATAAACACAATCAAATGTTGAAATATTAGTATTTTGCCTATTTAAAATGGTTAAATCTGTGTAGTTATATATATGCCTTCATCTTGAAAACTATACGTGCTAGAATGAATCTGAATGCAGTTTTGGAATCAGCGTAAAACATGCTATCCAGCCACCACAAATTTTACTCTGATGAAAAAACTTTGTTGACCAGTGTTATTAATTTCTCTATTTAAATTTTTCTCTATTTCAAATCACATGTACATTGAATTTCTTAGAATTCTTTAATATATATATATATATATATATATTTATTACCTGGAAAAGCGTTTCAATTTCACGCACAAACTTTTTAAACTTTACTGTTAGATAAAGCACCGTTACTTCAATACGAAACAGTATTATCAAAAGCAATCTTTTTCGTTAACAAAATTCAAGTTAGATAGAGAAGAAATCATTAGAAGGACAAATTCCACTATATATATATATATATATATATATAATTATGCGGGTTGCTTCTACAGAGCTTCAATTTAATATTTAGGAGAAATCCAATGACAAGGAGAAATGTAAATGCCATGAAAAGTCTTCTTTATTGCGCAACGTTTCGAGCAATACGCTCATCTTCAGGCTGTTTAATAACAATGTGAAATTAAAATCAATATTGAATGAAAAACAAACAGAAATTTCTATAACCTATTCGTAAAGACAAATTTTAAAAGACTGAGAAAAGAGGGTTAAGTTCTAAGTTATACAGATTTACATATAAAAATTAAGAAGTTATTTTTAAATACATGTAGTAAATGTGAAATTAATACACTGGAAAAATTACCAATAGTACACTGGAACAATGGAGCTATCTACCTTACACAGCAGTATCCGAGGCCGACTAATTTGAGCAGAGGAAACGGGAACGAAGGATGGCGAGGGAGATAGGGGAAGGAGGGATTATAAGGAATTAGGGAAGGAGGAGGGATCATAGCAAATTGAGAGGGACGGACGATGAGTCAACATTCAGACTAGGGGACAATGCTTTAATGAAAAGGGATTCTAAAATTCTTAGTGAGTTGGGACAAGTATTACAACCAAGAATTTTAAAATTGTCTAAAGTGACATCAATTTTGCATTTGATGCTATGTTCACGAATGCTGGAGGCTTCCTTAGTTTTTAAAATTTTACCTGTTCGGCCACTTATTCCCATATGCGAATAAAATCTAGCCCTGAGAGAGCGAACAGTGCTGCCGATGTAATTCCCAAGGAGACACCTGGGGCAGGTAAATAAATATACAACACCGCTACGCAACGAGTCAGGGGTTCGATCCTTCGCTGAGAAAAAGCTACCTAAAGACGTTTTATTAATAAATATGATGCGGAAATCAGTATGATAAAAAAATTTCCTTAACAATTTTGTAAATTAAGCTTAAATTCCTTATTCAAGGGACCCATTTCAGGTACCAAGAAATATTTTATATCCTTCGGCACTGTAATACATGGAAGTTGAGGGCTATAAACATTATTTAAGAAGGATCTAATTAGTTTGTCTACATATTGAACAGGAAAACTATTATTAGTAAAGTATGATCTTAGATTATTAAATTCATCATTAAGTAAGGTAAAATTAGAGGTCAAATTATATCCTCTGAACAGGAGAGTTTTAATACAAGACATCTTATAGTTGAAATCAGTAAAACTAAAAAAATTCATGCCCAAACCAGTGAAAGTGGGTTTCCTATAAACTGATGTAGTAATAGAATCACCGTTTTTCGAAATTAAAAGATCTAAGAAGGGGAGGGAGCCATTTTGCTCAGTTTCCATTGTATACGTTATTTGGGGTGCAAAGAATTTAGGAAGTTAAAGAATTGTTGCGCTTGTACCGCATTATCAAAGACTGCTATCGAATCATCAACGAAGCGTCGATAGAAAATTGGCTTGAGATGAGTGGGAGATTGTCTAAAAATTACACTTTCTAAATGAGTCATAAAAAAGTCAGCTGCTAACGGTCCGACTGGTGATCCCATCCCTACCCCATCAATTTGTTGGTAAACCTTATTGTTGAAAGTGAAATAGCATTGTTTGAAGACCAATTCTAAAAGTTCCTTCAAATGAGACAATGAAAAACCATGAAAATTATCAACTGAGCTAAAAACCCTATCTAAAATAATGGCAATAGTTTCAGATACAGGTACATTTGTGAAAAGTGACTTTACATCAAAACTGACAAAAAACTTTTTTGAATCGAAGTTTTTACCCAGGAGTTCTTTTTGGAATTCAAACGAGTTATTTATAGTGTAAACATTTTTCGCAAAGGGGGACAGGAGACGAACAACAAATTTTGCCAATTGAAAGGTGGGTAAGTTATACGAAGCTAAAATAGGACGGAGAGGTGTTCCAGCTTTATGGATTTTAGGCAGACAGTATAATTGAGCAAGATTAGCACCAGATGCGAACAACTGAGAGTAAGTATCATTTTTTTATTATCTTTAAGGACTTTAGTCGTGACAGAAATCTATTAACCTGGTCTTCTAACCTTACAATGACTTTATTTACAGGTTCTAGAATTTGTTTGAATTTAGTAAGATCACTTAGGATTTCATTAGTTTTGTTTATGTAGTCCGATTTATTCAAAATAACCACTCCGTTACCCTTGTCTGGTCTAGTCACAACAATCTCCTGGTTCTTTGCCAAATTCTTAATACACTGCAAATCACTCTTCCTAAATATGAAAGATTGAAATTTAAGATTTCTAAGTTTAAGAAAAAATTCTTGAGTTAAATTTGAGAACTGACATTTGAGATTATTGAAATCCCCCACATGGGGAACATTTTTCAAGCCATTGAAAAATTTTTCAAAGTAAAGAAAAACGAGGGCTTATATATTTGAAACAACGGAAGCTTAAATTGCAAACCAAGTGACAGTAAAAACTTTTCCCGAGGGGAGAGTGTGTAACTAGAAAGATTCGAAATTACCTTCTCTGAATTGAAAAAATTTGGTGAATTCATTCCCAAAGCCTTTAACTTACGTTCATGTGTTTCCAAGATGGTAGAGTGAAATTTTTCTAGTTCACGTTGTACAAGAGAAATTATTAATAAATAGTCCAACAACGACAAGGTATTTTTAAGAGTAGTTATATAATGCCCAAGAGACTTGTTATGCGAATCTGATATTTTGATTTTATAATTAATTTCATTATTTAATAAATATTCCAGGGACGATTGATAAAATTCAGAGTCATATAGATTATCACGGTAGAGTTTGAAGTAAACAAATTTCGGGAAAATCCTGCAAGTCCGACACATTTCAAGAAAATAACAGTCCAGTTTTGACTTGAGAAACTTTCGTGAAGTCTTCCAAACATGGCGATAAGCCCTGAGGCCATCTTGTCCATACCTTGAATATATATAATTATGCGGGTTGCTTCTACAGAGCTTCAATTTAATATTTAGGAGAAATCCAATGACAAGGAGAAATGTAAATGCCATGAAAAGTCTTCTTTATTGCGCAACGTTTCGAGCAATACGCTCATCTTCAGGCTGTTTAATAACAATGTGAAATTAAAATCAATATTGAATGAAAAACAAACAGAAATTTCTATAACCTATTCGTAAAGACAAATTTTAAAAGACTGAGAAAAGAGGGTTAAGTTCTAAGTTATACAGATTTACATATAAAAATTAAGAAGTTATTTTTAAATACATGTAGTAAATGTGAAATTAATACACTGGAAAAATTACCAATAGTACACTGGAACAATGGAGCTATCTACCTTACACAGCAGTATCCGAGGCCGACTAATTGAGCAGAGGAAACGGGAACGAAGGATGGCGAGGGAGATAGGGGAAGGAGGGATTATAAGGAATTAGGGAAGGAGGAGGGATCATAGCAAATTGAGAGGGACGGACGATGAGTCAACATTCAGACTAGGGGACAATGCTTTAATGAAAAGGGATTCTAAAATTCTTAGTGAGTTGGGACAAGTATTACAACCAAGAATTTTAAAATTGTCTAAAGTGACATCAATTTTGCATTTGATGCTATGTTCACGAATGCTGGAGGCTTCCTTAGTTTTTAAAATTTTACCTGTTCGGCCACTTATTCCCATATGCGAATAAAATCTAGCCCTGAGAGAGCGAACAGTGCTGCCGATGTAATCCCAAGGAGACACCTGGGGCAGGTAAATAAATATACAACACCGCTACGCAACGAGTCAGGGGTTCGATCCTTCGCTGAGAAAAAGCTACCTAAAGACGTTTTATTAATAAATATGATGCGGAAATCAGTATGATAAAAAAATTTCCTTAACAATTTTGTAAATTTAAGCTTAAATTCCTTATTCAAGGGACCCATTTCAGGTACCAAGAAATATTTTATATCCTTCGGCACTGTAATACATGGAAGTTGAGGGCTATAAACATTATTTAAGAAGGATCTAATTAGTTTGTCTACATATTGAACAGGAAAACTATTATTAGTAAAGTATGATCTTAGATTATTAAATTCATCATTAAGTAAGGTAAAATTAGAGGTCAAATTATATCCTCTGAACAGGAGAGTTTTAATACAAGACATCTTATAGTTGAAATCAGTAAAACTAAAAAAATTCATGCCCAAACCAGTGAAAGTGGGTTTCCTATAAACTGATGTAGTAATAGAATCACCGTTTTTCGAAATTAAAAGATCTAAGAAGGGGAGGGAGCCATTTTGCTCAGTTCCATTGTATACGTTATATTGGGGTGCAAAGAATTTAGGAAGTTAAAGAATTGTTGCGCTTGTACCGCATTATCAAAGACTGCTATCGAATCATCAACGAAGCGTCGATAGAAAATTGGCTTGAGATGAGTGGGAGATTGTCTAAAAATTACACTTTCTAAATGAGTCATAAAAAAGTCAGCTGCTAACGGTCCGACTGGTGATCCCATCCCTACCCATCAATTTGTTGGTAAACCTTATTGTTGAAAGTGAAATAGCATTGTTTGAAGACCAATTCTAAAAGTTCCTTCAAATGAGACAATGAAAACCATGAAAATTATCAACTGAGCTAAAAACCCTATCTAAAATAATGGCAATAGTTTCAGATACAGGTACATTTGTGAAAAGTGACTTTACATCAAAACTGACAAAAAACTTTTTTGATCGAAGTTTTTACCCAGGAGTTCTTTTTGGAATTCAAACGAGTTATTATAGTGGTAAACATTTTTCGCAAAGGGGGACGGAGACGAAACAACAAATTTTGCCAATTGAAAGGTGGGTAAGTTATACGAAGCTAAAATAGGACGGAGAGGTGTTCCAGCTTTATGGATTTTAGCAGACAGTATAATTGAGCAAGATTAGCACCAGATGCGAACAACTGAGAGTAAGTATCATTTTTTATTATCTTTAAGGACTTTAGTCGTGACAGAAATCTATTAACCTGGTCTTCTAACCTTACAATGACTTTATTTACAGGTTCTAGAATTTGTTTGAATTAGTAAGATCACTTAGGATTTCATTAGTTTTGTTTATGTAGTCCGATTTATTCAAAATAACCACTCCGTTACCCTTGTCTGGTCTAGTCACAACAATCTCCTGTTCTTTGCCAAATTCTTAATACACTGCAAATCACTCTTCCTAAATATGAAAGATTGAAATTTAAGATTTCTAAGTTTAAGAAAAAATTCTTGAGTTAAATTTGAGAACTGACATTTGAGATTTTGAAATCCCCCACATGGGGAACATTTTTCAAGCCATTGAAAATTTTTCAAAGTAAAGAAAAACGAGGGCTTATATATTTGAAACAACGGAAGCTTAAATTGCAAACCAAGTGACAGTAAAAACTTTTCCCGAGGGGAGAGTGTGTAACTAGAAAGATTCGAAATTACCTTCTCTGAATTGAAAAAATTTGTGAATTCATTCCCAAAGCCTTTAACTTACGTTCATGTGTTTCCAAGATGGTAGAGTGAAATTTTTCTAGTTCACGTTGTACAAGAGAAATTATTAATAAATAGTCCAACAACGACAAGGTATTTTTAAGAGTAGTTATATAATGCCCAAGAGACTTGTTATGCGAATCTGATATTTTGATTTTATAATTAATTTCATTATTTAATAAATATTCCAGGGACGATTGATAAAATTCAGAGTCATAGATTATCACGGTAGAGTTTGAAGTAAAACAAATTTCGGGAAAATCCTGCAAGTCCGACACATTTCAAGAAAATAACAGTCCAGTTTTGACTTGAGAAACTTTCGTGAAGTCTTCCAAACATGGCGATAAGCCCTGAGGCCATCTTGTCCATACCTTGAATATATAATTATGCGGGTTGCTTCTACAGAGCTTCAATTTAATATTTAGGAGAAATCCAATGACAAGGAGAAATGTAAATGCCATGAAAAGTCTTCTTTATTGCGCAACGTTTCGAGCAATACGCTCATCTTCAGGCTGTTTAATAACAATGTGAAATTAAAATCAATATTGAATGAAAAACAAACAGAAATTTCTATAACCTATTCGTAAAGACAAATTTTAAAAGACTGAGAAAAGAGGGTTAAGTTCTAAGTTATACAGATTTACATATAAAATTAAGAAGTTATTTTTAAATACATGTAGTAAATGTGAAATTAATACACTGGAAAAATTACCAATAGTACACTGGAACAATGGAGCTATCTACCTTACACAGCAGTATCCGAGGCCGACTAATTTGAGCAGAGGAAACGGGAACGAAGGATGGCGAGGGAGATAGGGGAAGGAGGGATTATAAGGAATTAGGGAAGGAGGAGGGATCATAGCAAATTGAGAGGGACGGACGATGAGTCAACATTCAGACTAGGGGACAATGCTTTAATGAAAAGGGATTCTAAAATTCTTAGTGAGTTGGGACAAGTATTACAACCAAGAATTTTAAAATTGTCTAAAGTGACATCAATTTTGCATTTGATGCTATGTTCACGAATGCTGGAGGCTTCCTTAGTTTTTAAAATTTTACCTGTTCGGCCACTTATTCCCATATGCGAATAAAATCTAGCCCTGAGAGAGCGAACAGTGCTGCCGATGTAATTCCCAAGGAGACACCTGGGGCAGGTAAATAAATATACAACACCGCTACGCAACGAGTCAGGGGTTCGATCCTTCGCTGAGAAAAAGCTACCTAAAGACGTTTTATTAATAATATGATGCGGAAATCAGTATGATAAAAAAATTTCCTTAACAATTTTGTAAATTTAAGCTTAAATTCCTTATTCAAGGGACCCATTTCAGGTACCAAGAAATATTTTATATCCTTCGGCACTGTAATACATGGAAGTTGAGGGCTATAAACATTATTTAAGAAGGATCTAATTAGTTTTGTCTACATATTGAACAGGAAAACTATTATTAGTAAAGTATGATCTTAGATTATTAAATTCATCATTAAGTAAGGTAAATTAGAGGTCAAATTATATCCTCTGAACAGGAGAGTTTTAATACAAGACATCTTATAGTTGAAATCAGTAAAACTAAAAAAATTCATGCCCAAACCAGTGAAAGTGGGTTTCCTATAAACTGATGTAGTAATAGAATCACCGTTTTTCGAAATTAAAAGATCTAAGAAGGGGAGGGAGCCATTTTGCTCAGTTTCCATTGTATACGTTATATTGGGGTGCAAAGAATTTAGGAAGTTAAAGAATTGTTGCGCTTGTACCGCATTATCAAAGACTGCTATCGAATCATCAACGAAGCGTCGATAGAAAATTGGCTTGAGATGAGTGGGAGATTGTCTAAAAATTACACTTTCTAAATGAGTCATAAAAAAGTCAGCTGCTAACGGTCCGACTGGTGATCCCATCCCTACCCCATCAATTTGTTGGTAAACCTTATTGTTGAAAGTGAAATAGCATTGTTTGAAGACCAATTCTAAAAGTTCCTTCAAATGAGACAATGAAAAACCATGAAAATTATCACTGAGCTAAAAACCCTATCTAAAATAATGGCAATAGTTTCAGATACAGGTACATTTGTGAAAAGTGACTTTACATCAAAACTGACAAAAAACTTTTTTGAATCGAAGTTTTTACCCAGGAGTTCTTTTTGGAATTCAAACGAGTTATTTATAGTGTAAACATTTTTCGCAAAGGGGGACAGGAGACGAACAACAAATTTTGCCAATTGAAAGGTGGGTAAGTTATACGAAGCTAAAATAGGACGGAGAGGTGTTCCAGCTTTATGGATTTTAGGCAGACAGTATAATTGAGCAAGATTAGCACCAGATGCGAACAACTGAGAGTAAGTATCATTTTTTATTATCTTTAAGGACTTTAGTCGTGACAGAAATCTATTAACCTGGTCTTCTAACCTTACAATGACTTTATTTACAGGTTCTAGAATTTGTTTGAATTTAGTAAGATCACTTAGGATTTCATTAGTTTTGTTTATGTAGTCCGATTTATTCAAATAACCACTCCGTTACCCTTGTCTGGTCTAGTCACAACAATCTCCTGGTTCTTTGCCAAATTCTTAATACACTGCAAATCACTCTTCCTAAATATGAAAGATTGAAATTTAAGATTTCTAAGTTTAAGAAAAAATTCTTGAGTTAAATTTGAGAACTGACATTTGAGATTATTGAAATCCCCCACATGGGGAACATTTTTCAAGCCATTGAAAAATTTTTCAAAGTAAAGAAAAAACGAGGGCTTATATATTTGAAACAACGGAAGCTTAAATTGCAAACCAAGTGACAGTAAAAACTTTTCCCGAGGGGAGAGTGTGTAACTAGAAAGATTCGAAATTACCTTCTCTGAATTGAAAAAATTTGGTGAATTCATTCCCAAAGCCTTTAACTTACGTTCATGTGTTTCCAAGATGGTAGAGTGAAATTTTTCTAGTTCACGTTGTACAAGAGAAATTATTAATAAATAGTCCAACAACGACAAGGTATTTTTAAGAGTAGTTATATAATGCCCAAGAGACTTGTTATGCGAATCTGATATTTTGATTTTATAATTAATTTCATTATTTAATAAATATTCCAGGGACGATTGATAAAATTCAGAGTCATATAGATTATCACGGTAGAGTTTGAAGTAAACAAATTTCGGGAAAATCCTGCAAGTCCGACACATTTCAAGAAAATAACAGTCCAGTTTTGACTTGAGAAACTTTCGTGAAGTCTTCCAAACATGGCGATAAGCCCTGAGGCCATCTTGTCCATACCTTGAATATATATAATTATGCGGGTTGCTTCTACAGAGCTTCAATTTAATATTTAGGAGAAATCCAATGACAAGGAGAAATGTAAATGCCATGAAAAGTCTTCTTTATTGCGCAACGTTTCGAGCAATACGCTCATCTTCAGGCTGTTTAATAACAATGTGAAATTAAAATCAATATTGAATGAAAAACAAACAGAAATTTCTATAACCTATTCGTAAAGACAAATTTTAAAAGACTGAGAAAAGAGGGTTAAGTTCTAAGTTATACAGATTTACATATAAAAATTAAGAAGTTATTTTTAAATACATGTAGTAAATGTGAAATTAATACACTGGAAAAATTACCAATAGTACACTGGAACAATGGAGCTATCTACCTTACACAGCAGTATCCGAGGCCGACTAATTTGAGCAGAGGAAACGGGAACGAAGGATGGCGAGGGAGATAGGGGAAGGAGGGATTATAAGGAATTAGGGAAGGAGGAGGGATCATAGCAAATTGAGAGGGACGGACGATGAGTCAACATTCAGACTAGGGGACAATGCTTTAATGAAAAGGGATTCTAAAATTCTTAGTGAGTTGGGACAAGTATTACAACCAAGAATTTTAAAATTGTCTAAAGTGACATCAATTTTGCATTTGATGCTATGTTCACGAATGCTGGAGGCTTCCTTAGTTTTTAAAATTTTACCTGTTCGGCCACTTATTCCATATGCGAATAAAATCTAGCCCTGAGAGAGCGAACAGTGCTGCCGATGTAATTCCCAAGGAGACACCTGGGGCAGGTAAATAAATATACAACACCGCTACGCAACGAGTCAGGGGTTCGATCCTTCGCTGAGAAAAAGCTACCTAAAGACGTTTTATTAATAAATATGATGCGGAAATCAGTATGATAAAAAAATTTCCTTAACAATTTTGTAAATTTAAGCTTAAATTCCTTATTCAAGGGACCCATTTCAGGTACCAAGAAATATTTTATATCCTTCGGCACTGTAATACATGGAAGTTGAGGGCTATAAACATTATTTAAGAAGGATCTAATTAGTTTGTCTACATATTGAACAGGAAAACTATTATTAGTAAAGTATGATCTTAGATTATTAAATTCATCATTAAGTAAGGTAAAATTAGAGGTCAAATTATATCCTCTGAACAGGAGTTTTAAATACAAGACATCTTATAGTTGAAATCAGTAAAACTAAAAAAATTCATGCCCAAACCAGTGAAAGTGGGTTTCCTATAAACTGATGTAGTAATAGAATCACCGTTTTTCGAAATTAAAAGATCTAAGAAGGGGAGGGAGCCATTTTGCTCAGTTTCCATTGTATACGTTATATTGGGGTGCAAAGAATTTAGGAAGTTAAAGAATTGTTGCGCTTGTACCGCATTATCAAAGACTGCTATCGAATCATCAACGAAGCGTCGATAGAAAATTGGCTTGAGATGAGTGGGAGATTGTCTAAAAATTACACTTTCTAAATGAGTCATAAAAAAGTCAGCTGCTAACGGTCCGACTGGTGATCCCATCCCTACCCCATCAATTTGTTGGTAAACCTTATTGTTGAAAGTGAAATAGCATTGTTTGAAGACCAATTCTAAAAGTTCCTTCAAATGAGACAATGAAAAACCATGAAAATTATCAACTGAGCTAAAAACCCTATCTAAAATAATGGCAATAGTTTCAGATACAGGTACATTTGTGAAAAGTGACTTTACATCAAAACTGACAAAAAACTTTTTTGAATCGAAGTTTTTACCAGGAGTTCTTTTTGGAATTCAAACGAGTTATTTATAGTGTAAACATTTTTCGCAAAGGGGGACAGGAGACGAACAACAAATTTTGCCAATTGAAAGGTGGGTAAGTTATCCGAAGCTAAAATAGGACGGAGAGGTGTTCCAGCTTTATGGATTTTAGGCAGACAGTATAATTGAGCAAGATTAGCACCAGATGCGAACAACTGAGAGTAAGTATCATTTTTTATTATCTTTAAGGACTTTAGTCGTGACAGAAATCTATTAACCTGGTCTTCTAACCTTACAATGACTTTATTTACAGGTTCTAGAATTTGTTTGAATTTAGTAAGATCACTTAGGATTTCATTAGTTTTGTTTATGTAGTCCGATTTATTCAAAATAACCACTCCGTTACCCTTGTCTGGTCTAGTCACAACAATCTCCTGGTTCTTTGCCAAATTCTTAATACACTGCAAATCACTCTTCCTAAATATGAAAGATTGAAATTTAAGATTTCTAAGTTTAAGAAAAAATTCTTGAGTTAAATTTGAGAACTGACATTTGAGATTATTGAAATCCCCCACATGGGGAACATTTTTCAAGCCATTGAAAAATTTTTCAAAGTAAAGAAAAAACGAGGGCTTATATATTTGAAACAACGGAAGCTTAAATTGCAAACCAAGTGACAGTAAAAACTTTTCCCGAGGGGAGAGTGTGTAACTAGAAAGATTCGAAATTACCTTCTCTGAATTGAAAAAATTTGGTGAATTCATTCCCAAAGCCTTTAACTTACGTTCATGTGTTTCCAAGATGGTAGAGTGAAATTTTTCTAGTTCACGTTGTACAAGAGAAATTATTAATAAATAGTCCAACAACGACAAGGTATTTTTAAGAGTAGTTATATAATGCCCAAGAGACTTGTTATGCGAATCTGATATTTTGATTTTATAATTAATTTCATTATTTAATAAATATTCCAGGGACGATTGATAAAATTCAGAGTCATATAGATTATCACGGTAGAGTTTGAAGTAAACAAATTTCGGGAAAATCCTGCAAGTCCGACACATTTCAAGAAAATAACAGTCCAGTTTTGACTTGAGAAACTTTCGTGAAGTCTTCCAAACATGGCGATAAGCCCTGAGGCCATCTTGTCCATACCTTGAATATATATAATTATGCGGGTTGCTTCTACAGAGCTTCAATTTAATATTTAGGAGAAATCCAATGACAAGGAGAAATGTAAATGCCATGAAAAGTCTTCTTTATTGCGCAACGTTTCGAGCAATACGCTCATCTTCAGGCTGTTTAATAACAATGTGAAATTAAAATCAATATTGAATGAAAAACAAACAGAAATTTCTATAACCTATTCGTAAAGACAAATTTTAAAAGACTGAGAAAAGAGGGTTAAGTTCTAAGTTATACAGATTTACATATAAAAATTAAGAAGTTATTTTTAAATACATGTAGTAAATGTGAAATTAATACACTGGAAAAATTACCAATAGTACACTGGAACAATGGAGCTATCTACCTTACACAGCAGTATCCGAGGCCGACTAATTTGAGCAGAGGAAACGGGAACGAAGGATGGCGAGGGAGATAGGGGAAGGAGGGATTATAAGGAATTAGGGAAGGAGGAGGGATCATAGCAAATTGAGAGGGACGGACGATGAGTCAACATTCAGACTAGGGGACAATGCTTTAATGAAAAGGGATTCTATGGGAATAAGTGGCCGAACAGGTAAAATTTTAAAAACTAAGGAAGCCTCCAGCATTCGTGAACATAGCATCAAATGCAAAATTGATGTCACTTTAGACAATTTTAAAATTCTTGGTTGTAATACTTGTCCCAACTCACTAAGAATTTTAGAATCCCTTTTCATTAAAGCATTGTCCCCTAGTCTGAATGTTGACTCATCGTCCGTCCCTCTCAATTTGCTATGATCCCTCCTCCTTCCCTAATTCCTTATAATCCCTCCTTCCCCTATCTCCCTCGCCATCCTTCGTTCCCGTTTCCTCTGCTCAAATTAGTCGGCCTCGGATACTGCTGTGTAAGGTAGATAGCTCCATTGTTCCAGTGTACTATTGGTAATTTTTCCAGTGTATTAATTTCACATTTACTACATGTATTTAAAAATAACTTCTTAATTTTTATATGTAAATCTGTATAACTTAGAACTTAACCCTCTTTTCTCAGTCTTTTAAAATTTGTCTTTACGAATAGGTTATAGAAATTTCTGTTTGTTTTTCATTCAATATTGATTTTAATTTCACATTGTTATTAAACAGCCTGAAGATGAGCGTATTGCTCGAAACGTTGCGCAATAAAGAAGACTTTTCATGGCATTTACATTTCTCCTTGTCATTGGATTTTCCTAAATATTAAATTGAAGCTCTGTAGAAGCAACCCGCATAATTATATATATTCAAGGTATGGACAAGATGGCCTCAGGGCTTATCGCCATGTTTGGAAGACTTCACGAAAGTTTCTCAAGTCAAAACTGGACTGTTATTTTCTTGAAATGTGTCGGACTTGCAGGATTTTCCCGAAATTTGTTTACTTCAAACTCTACCGTGATAATCTATATGACTCTGAATTTTATCAATCGTCCCTGGAATATTTATTAAATAATGAAATTAATTATAAAATCAAAATATCAGATTCGCATAACAAGTCTCTTGGGCATTATATAACTACTCTTAAAAATACCTTGTCGTTGTTGGACTATTTATTAATAATTTCTCTTGTACAACGTGAACTAGAAAAATTTCACTCTACCATCTTGGAAACACATGAACGTAAGTTAAAGGCTTTGGGAATGAATTCACCAAATTTTTTCAATTCAGAGAAGGTAATTTCGAATCTTTCTAGTTACACACTCTCCCCTCGGGAAAAGTTTTTACTGTCACTTGGTTTGCAATTTAAGCTTCCGTTGTTTCAAATATATAAGCCCTCGTTTTTTCTTTACTTTGAAAAATTTTTCAATGGCTTGAAAAATGTTCCCCATGTGGGGGATTTCAATAATCTCAAATGTCAGTTCTCAAATTTAACTCAAGAATTTTTTCTTAAACTTAGAAATCTTAAATTTCAATCTTTCATATTTAGGAAGAGTGATTTGCAGTGTATTAAGAATTTGGCAAAGAACCAGGAGATTGTTGTTACTAGACCAGACAAGGGTAACGGAGTGGTTATTTTGAATAAATCGGACTACATAAACAAAACTAATGAAATCCTAAGTGATCTTACTAAATTCAAACAAATTCTAGAACCTGTAAATAAAGTCATTGTAAGGTTAGAAGACCAGGTTAATAGATTTCTGTCACGACTAAAGTCCTTAAAGATAATAAAAAATGATACTTACTCTCAGTTGTTCGCATCTGGTGCTAATCTTGCTCAATTATACTGTCTGCCTAAAATCCATAAAGCTGGAACACCTCTCCGTCCTATTTTAGCTTCGGATAACTTACCCACCTTTCAATTGGCAAAATTTGTTGTTCGTCTCCTGTCCCCCTTTGCGAAAAATGTTTACACTATAAATAACTCGTTTGAATTCCAAAAAGAACTCCTGGGTAAAAACTTCGATTCAAAAAGTTTTTTGTCAGTTTTGATGTAAAGTCACTTTTCACAAATGTACCTGTATCTGAAACTATTGCCATTATTTTAGATAGGGTTTTTAGCTCAGTTGATAATTTTCATGGTTTTTCATTGTCTCATTTGAAGGAACTTTTAGAATTGGTCTTCAAACAATGCTATTTCACTTTCAACAATAAGGTTTACCAACAAATTGATGGGGTAGGGATGGGATCACCAGTCGGACCGTTAGCAGCTGACTTTTTTATGACTCATTTAGAAAGTGTAATTTTTAGACAATCTCCCACTCATCTCAAGCCAATTTTCTATCGACGCTTCGTTGATGATTCGATAGCAGTCTTTGATAATGCGGTACAAGCGCAACAATTCTTTAACTTCCTAAATTCTTTGCACCCCAATATAACGTATACAATGGAAACTGAGCAAAATGGCTCCCTCCCCTTCTTAGATCTTTTAATTTCGAAAAACGGTGATTCTATTACTACATCAGTTTATAGGAAACCCACTTTCACTGGTTTGGGCATGAATTTTTTTAGTTTTACTGATTTCAACTATAAGATGTCTTGTATTAAAACTCTCCTGTTCAGAGGATATAATTTGACCTCTAATTTTACCTTACTTAATGATGAATTTAATAATCTAAGATCATACTTTACTAATAATAGTTTTCCTGTTCAATATGTAGACAAACTAATTAGATCCTTCTTAAATAATGTTTATAGCCCTCAACTTCCATGTATTACAGTGCCGAAGGATATAAAATATTTCTTGGTACCTGAAATGGGTCCCTTGAATAAGGAATTTAAGCTTAAATTTACAAAATTGTTAAGGAAATTTTTTTATCATACTGATTTCCGCATCATATTTATTAATAAAACGTCTTTAGGTAGCTTTTTCTCAGCGAAGGATCGAACCCCTGACTCGTTGCGTAGCGGTGTTGTATATTTATTTACCTGCCCCAGGTGTCTCCTTGGGAATTACATCGGCAGCACTGTTCGCTCTCTCAGGGCTAGATTTTATTCGCATATGGGAATAAGTGGCCGAACAGGTAAAATTTTAAAAACTAAGGAAGCCTCCAGCATTCGTGAACATAGCATCAAATGCAAAATTGATGTCACTTTAGACAATTTTAAAATTCTTGGTTGTAATACTTGTCCCAACTCACTAAGAATTTTAGAATCCCTTTTCATTAAAGCATTGTCCCCTAGTCTGAATGTTGACTCATCGTCCGTCCCTCTCAATTTGCTATGATCCCTCCTCCTTCCCTAATTCCTTATAATCCCTCCTTCCCCTATCTCCCTCGCCATCCTTCGTTCCCGTTTCCTCTGCTCAAATTAGTCGGCCTCGGATACTGCTGTGTAAGGTAGATAGCTCCATTGTTCCAGTGTACTATTGGTAATTTTTCCAGTGTATTAATTTCACATTTACTACATGTATTTAAAAATAACTTCTTAATTTTTATATGTAAATCTGTATAACTTAGAACTTAACCCTCTTTTCTCAGTCTTTTAAAATTTGTCTTTACGAATAGGTTATAGAAATTTCTGTTTGTTTTTCATTCAATATTGATTTTAATTTCACATTGTTATTAAACAGCCTGAAGATGAGCGTATTGCTCGAAACGTTGCGCAATAAAGAAGACTTTTCATGGCATTTACATTTCTCCTTGTCATTGGATTTCTCCTAAATATTATATATTATATATATATATATATATACACTTAAAAAGAGAAGTACAAGCACCAAATTTTATTTTCTCTCTTCGTCCATTGTTCGCACAGGCGAGACCTGAAACGCCCGAGGTGAAAAAAAAATATATATATCTATAAAAGCAAAAATCTATCTTTTATTGCAGACGAATGTTGCGCATAGTATTATAAAAAGCAATCCTTTTCGTTAACAACTGTCTAGCAACAATAAATTGTTTATTTCAATTTCAGCCCCAAAAATGTAATACTCATTATGGGGTTACGTAAACCCAACACCGGTCAATATGTGTGGGGCCCCTGTGGATTTATAATTTTAAACTTGGATTTACGAAGTTTGGAATTAAAAAATTAAATAGTTGTACAGGGAAAATAAATTAAAAATTCAAAGGAAAAATTTTACGTCAGAACGAACTCTGTTCTCTCAAACAATTTCACACCTCAGTTTAACAAAGAGATGTGATTGCTTATTCCTTTCTGTACAAGATCCACCCCTCGGCTCAAGATAATTTTAAAACCTCTATGGGAGGACGTGGGTCAACCGGAAGCGGTACACTTACTAATAATAAATATCTGATAATAGTAATAAGGATTAAAATAGAAAAATAGGAACCCTTCTTTCTACCTGGACACCTACAGAAAATATTTTATTTTTTCCTCTTTGAGCCTTACCATAAGAAGACCAATAAAAATTGTAATTAAACTAACATCAACTTATCTACCTAAAAAGAAAACACTAATATATATACTGTATATATATATATATAGTATAAAGAAAAATTAGTCACAAATTAATAGCATAGAATAGGTTTATTCTGAAATTTACAACGTAAAAAAGCCTAACATAGCTTTTTTTAATTATAATGATAACAATAATAATAATAACAATAATAATATTGTGTATCTACTTTCGCGTCAATGATTGGACTTCAATGTGAAATGGTTGTTAGGTTTCTCAGTCCCAAAAACGCCCAGCAGTTTACTGATTGATAACATAACTAATCTGAACTAGCTCAACCTAACCCTATAAACGTTAAAAGCTGCAGCCATAATGCATACATTTTCTGTTTTGCATATCAGAATGTGTCGAAAAATAATCTCTCTCTCTCTCTCTCTCTCTCATTCAGCTTCAAACAATTGTATACACAATAAATGCCGATAGTTAATTAGCCCACCCAGCTTAACAGAGAAATGCGATCGTTTATGTCCTTCTGTACTGGCTCCGCCCATCGAATCAGGACAAATTTAACGCATCTATTGAACAACATGGCAAAGTAAACTCCTACTCCAACAACCGAAGAAACAAAGAAACACCTGCATCTTTCGTTCCAAACAGCACAGATGTAACCTATTCCTTCATACATATTTCAAGTGAACTAATGTATTTTAATATCTTCCAAAGTTTAAAATGCGCCAAACCATTTGTTCAGAATACAATGCCTCCCATAAAAGCTACCATGTTCGTAGAGGTCTCAGCTCTCTCTCTCTCTCTCTCTCTCTCTCTCTCTCTCTCTCTCTCTCTCCTATTTTCAGAAATTTTTAATTAACTTTCGTCACGGGTAACAACAAACAATATTATAAATTTTATTAAAACAATGCAAGTATAACTCTAACTTCGTTAATATTACGGGTAGACGATGTAGGAAGCATTTAAATGTACATTCGAAATATTTTAAAATAGCACTGGTCAGCATGAATCTAGACACTATCCCGTCCATTTGCTGGGCGCCCTGATTCATTATATATATATATATATATATTTACTTAAACTGTCGGTGTAGATACGAAACATATATCTATCTAGAAATCTATAAGTTTAGAAATTTACAAAAAAAAGGAAAGACAGTTTACTTTTATTGGTCTATTTACGCCAACCCGATTTCCTTCTTCCACAAGAGATCGGTTTTCGATATGACACCTTTAACATCATATATACTTCGTTTCTAATCTGTATGTGGCTTAAACTTTACAAAGCACGACACTCCATTGTTCGAAAAAAAAAAAAATTATATTTTAAGCTGAATCAAAGATAGACAGCGTTTCCAGGTGTCCAGACATTAATACCTTTAAACCCTAAGGAAACACGCTATGGTGGATGCAATCAGTATTTTAGAAACTATCTTAAAACGCAATTAACTTCTTGTATGGTCAAGAAACCAACATTGGGGCGAGCAAATGTTTTGTCTATGGGATAATTCGAAATCCCTGAGGGGCCATTGATTGATAACACTAGGCAACAAATTTCAACTTTTTTTTTGTTACAGACACGTGAACTACTGATTCCTATTAAAGCGGTGATGCTGATTTCAGATCTGATATCAAAATTTCTCTATCACGTCCAGATTTTGTGTAACCGAAAACCCCTATTTTTCATTTTTTTTCTCACCCGCTTCTATTACGAAAGCCGTCTAAGCTACTTTTCCGTGCCACGTTTTATGTTAAGCATACTTAAATAATTAGTGAACAGGGATGTCTTTCCTTCTTTATTCTGGCTTAAGACAGACAGCGGAATTCCGCTGGCGGAGTTACCACCCCTGCGCCCAACCATCCACCCAAAGCGCGTTAGTATTTTGTTGTTACTACTGAAAGGCAAATTCCTGTTCTTAAGTGAAACTTTGGTGTGTCCTCTTCCTTTGTCGCTTGTAGGATGACGAGCTCTCCTTCTGCAGGAACCAACAATAATCTCCCATCATATTTGGGTTGAAATTACCTTGGTATCTGTTTTCCATAACTGAGATCTGTTGGTGGAAGCGCTCACCATGCTCGTCACTTACAGCCCCAAGGTTGGCCGGGAAGAAGTCAAGATGAGAATGTAAAAATGAATTTTCAAAGATATTCTGCATCCCATTATTTCATAAGATTTAAGCATGTTTTCTACGAGATTACGGTGGTTTTCAGCTTTGTGGTTTCCAAGAAAATTTTTGACAACTTCAACGAAAGATGTCCATGCTCCTAGTTCATTCTCATTTAGGTTAGATGGAAACGATGAGTCGTGGATGACACTGCGGATCTGTGGTCCAGTGAAAACTCCAGCTTCTAGCTTAGCATCTGTCAATATTCCTTTGAATTTATCCTTTAAATATTGGAAACCACTACCTTGATGATCCATACCCTTCACGAAATTTTTCATAAGGCCAAGTTTAATGTGAAGTGGTGGAAGATGTACTTTCTGAGGGTCAATAAGTGCTGGGTGTTTCACATTGTAATTACCAACAACATGTTCAGTTCTAGATGGCCAATCATGTTTTTTGTAGTGGTTCTTGTCATCTCTGCTGTTCCATAGACACAAAAAGCACATATGCTTTGTGTAGCCCAACTGTAACCCAAGAAGTAATGATACAACTTTAAGGTCGCCACAAATATTCCATGTGCGGTCCTTATATTTGATGAGTCTTAGCAGCAGTTTCATCGATTCATAAGTCTCATTAAGGCCAGTGGCATGTGCTACAGGTATTGAAGGTTTTTCATTGCCGTTGTGCAGTAATACAGCTTTAAGGCTAGCTTTACTAGAGTCAATGAACAGTCTCCATTCTTTTGGATCATAGCGACAGCCAATCCCTTGCATCAGACCACTGATATCGTGGCAGAAACAAACGTTTTCTTCCTGTAAGTAAAATGATGAAAACTGCAAATGGCGATGGCGGAAATGGGAAACTTTGGTGTTTGGTTGGAGAAGATTAAATTCTTGAAGTCTTGAACCAAGCAACTCTGCCTTTTCTTTTGGTAATTCCAAATCGCGCACTAAGTCATTTAACTCCGCTTGACTTAACAAATGTGGGGAAATATTTGCATCTGGAACATATATGCCATCTTTCCCTGTTTCTATATCACTAGCAGAATCTTCAGATGAACTGCTGTCTGTTATCGTTGCTGGTGGAACTGGTGGTGGATTTGTTTCATCATGTGGTACTGGTTTCATTGCTGATTCGCAGTTTGGGTACGTGATCTTTGATTTGTTTTTCTTTGTGAAACCAGCAATCTTTGTCAAACAAAAATAACAATCATTGAAGTGATTTTTCGGCTCACGCCAAACCATGGGGCCTGAGAACGGCATAGCTTTTCTTTTACCATTCATCCAAGCTATTAACATTGCATTGCACTGTGCACAGCAAATATGTGGTGCCCAGTCCCTCTGTTGGTCTCCTAACTTACAGTCAAAATAACACTTGTAGGCAAGTTTAATCTTTGTTTTTTAGGTTTCTACGTTGTGGCTTAGGTGTATATTGTCCACAGACAAAGCAGAAGTTGTCTGGGTGATTTACACAAGCACGTCTATTTGATGCCATTTTGAATTACCATACAATATCTGAAAAAACGTAGAAAGTAATTATTACGATGTGCAAAATAAAAAGAAATACACATCGTAGTACAATACAAATGCTATAAAAACACACAAGTCACCACAACCTGTCACTTGCTCATCAGCAGAGAGCTTCAACAACCGTTCTGCTTGACTGTCACGTAGCGACTGACCGTTGGGCCGTTGCCCGTTACTATGCTCTTGACTCAGTGTTGCCAACTCGGGATAAATTTTATTTATCAAAATTGTTCGAATTTGTATATAGTTGGCAAAAAAAATTGCTTTAACCTTGAAAAGCAAGTTTCATATTACTGGCATTAAGCCGATTAAAACCAAAATCTGGACGTGGTAGAAAATTTTACTAAAAGTGATTTGCATTTTACACAAAATCTAGACGTGATAGAAAAAATATAATTATAGATTTGAAATCAGCATACCGAAATTAGCTAGGAGCACCTATTTGGTCTTCTGTAACAAAATCTTTGTTGCCTAGTGTAATGTAAGCTTCTGGTGAGGAGGAAAAATGTAGAACAAGTGTCCTGAACCCTATTTCACATCTCTCTCTCTCTCTCTCTCTCTCTCTCTCTCTCTCTCTCTCTCTCTCTCTGTTTCCTGGCTGTTCTGGAAACGGGTCGTGCTAGGGGGCGGTCAGAATAGGGAAGGCTCCCTCCGTGCAATGCTTTTTAATGCTAGGTCAATTAGGAACAAGTTTTGCGAGCTACGGGCGCTCTTAGCATCAGAATACCAGGATATCGTTGCTATCACCGAGTCCTGGATTCATACTGATCGTAGGGACTACGTTGGGGAGTTCGAAATTCCCGGGTATAGAATGTTTCGCAAAGACCGCACCCGTGGGGAGGGGGGTGGGGTACTAATATACGTCAGAGACACGTTGAGTCCGGTTGACTGCCAGTTCCGGTCGGAACGGGAGCTGCTTGGCGTCGATCTGAACGTGGGAGGGACGAACTATAGGTTAATCTTGGTGTACAGACCTCCGCATCTCCTCCTCGAGGAGGATACAGCCCTGTACACCGAACTCAGTAGCCTGCTAGGGGATAGGGTATGTGTAATTTTAGGAGACTTCAACTGTCGCGGCATAAAGTGGGAAAACAGGACTGCCGATGCTGAAGGGAGGAGGCTAGTTGACTTTGCTGATGAGAACTTCCTCACTCAGTGGGTCAACGAGCCTACACGAGGCGAAAGCGTTCTGGACTTAGTGTTCACGACCGAAGACAACCTCGTCACTGGCCTCACCGTTGACGAATCGTTGGGCGGGAGTGATCACAGTCTTATTAGGTTCCGTGTGTGCGTCCCTCGGGTGAAGCGTAGTAACTCGAGAGGCAGTAAGCTCGATCTCCGGCGGGCGAACTTTGTTAGCCTCAGGGATAGCGTAGGAGAGATGGGGTTAGAGGTTGGCGGCGATGTTGAGGGAGTGTGGAGTGCATTCCGGGATGAGTTTATGGTGCTGCAGTCTGCTGCCATACCCTCAAAACCGGTCACCCCTGCTTCAACGCAGCCTAAGTGGTTCAATCGTGGCATCGCTTCGGCTATCCGAAATAGGAAAGTAGCGTATAGGAGGGCGAAGGCCAATCGTTCCCACGAGAACACTGAAGCGTATGTCCGCCTGTGTAGGGAAGTGAAGGCAAAGGTTAGGCTAGCGAAACGTAACGAAGAACTACGGGTGGCAAGCCTCTGCAAGGGGAACCCTAAGGAGTTCTTCAGTTATGTTAATAGTAGAAAGACCATTAGAAGCATGATAGGTCCTTTAAAGGACGGAAGCGGCGTTCTGCGGACCTCCGACGCGGACATCGCTAATGTGCTTAATGAGTACTTTGCGGGAGTGTTCACCAGGGAGGATACCCGCGTCATCCCCGAGCCAGCAGTGAGGCACGAAGGTGCTGGCCTGGATAGTGTTAGATGTACCGCGACAGTCGTTGCTCATAGAATATACAAACTGAGCGCGTTTAAGGCTCCTGGGCCAGACCAGTTTCTCCCCAGTGTTTTGCGAGAAGTGCGCGACCAGGTGGCTCCCCACCTGGCTACAGTCTTCAACAAATCGTTGGAGATGGGCCAGGTGCCTGGTGACTGGAGGGAGGCCAACGTGACCCCTATCTTTAAGAAAGGGGATCACGAAAGTCCAGGGAACTATCGTCCTATTAGTCTCACTTCAGTTGTAGGTAAATTATTAGAAAGGATAATAGCTGATAGAATCGTTGACCATTTGGATTCCTACAAGCTGCTTGGGGACTCCCAACATGGGTTTAGACGGCATAGGTCGTGTCTCACCAACTTGCTCGAGTTTTTTCCACGTCATGTTGAGTGAGTACGATAAGAGTAGGGCGATTGATATACTTTATCTCGACTTTCAGAAAGCCTTTGATAAGGTACCTCACCGCCGGCTAATGGCGAAAGTGCGCGCGCTGGGTATCGGTGGGGAAATAGGTAGGTGGATTGAAAACTGGCTAAGGAATAGGCGGCAGAGGGTGGTAATTAAAGGGGCTAGTTCGGGTTGGGCCTCGGTCACTAGTGGGGTTCCTCAGGGTTCCGTTTTGGGGCCGCTGTTGTTTACCATTTACATAAATGATATCGACGGTGGCATCGTCAGTCGGATCGCCAAATTCGCTGATGACACCAAGCTTGGGGCCAATGTTGGGACGCCCGAAGCGATCGAGGAACTGCGTGCGGACCTAGGTAGGATAGGAGAGTGGTCCGAAAAATGGCAAATGCCGTTTAACTTGGGTAAATGCAAAGTGATGCACATTGGCTACGCCAATCCCAAGTCGGACTACTCGATGTTGGGCAGTAATATCGAGGTGACTGATTTAGAAAAGGACTTCGGTGTTCTAATTAGCAGCGACCTTAAGTTTACGAAACAGTGTGTAGAGGTGGAAAAGAAAGCCCAGAAACTTTTGGGTTATATCAGGAGGCAATTTCAGTTTCGGAACAAGGAGATTGTGCTCTCACTGTACAATTCCCTTGTTCGGCCGTACCTGGAGTATGCTGTGCAGTTCTGGTCGCCCACCCTCAGGAAAGATATTGAGAGGCTGGAGCGAGTGCAGGCGAGGGCCACAAAGTTAATCCCTTCCGTTAGGCATA
This sequence comes from Bathynomus jamesi, assembly GCA_023014485.1. Lineage (NCBI taxonomy): Eukaryota > Metazoa > Arthropoda > Malacostraca > Isopoda > Cirolanidae > Bathynomus > Bathynomus jamesi. The sequence goes on along the minus strand of JAJOZX010003714.1, from coordinate 24,670 downwards.
TGGGCTACAATCGACGGTTACGCGCCCTGAACTTGTTTTCGCTTGAAACTCGGAGGCTGCGCGGTCAACTGATCGAGGTTTTCAAGCTCTTACGAGGGTTCAACGATGTCGATTTTAGAAGTATGTTTAGTTTAAATGATAACCCAACTCGCAACAATGATTGGAAGTTGGATTTGAAACGGTTTAGGACTAGTGTGTGTGGGAATTATGTTACGTATAAGATCTGTGACACATGGAACAGGTTACCTTCGGAAGTTGTGAACAGTTCCTCTGTGGATCAGTTCAAGAAAAGGGTAGACGAAATCTTGCACACTATTTGAGTGTGTAAAGACATTTAGGACCTCAGTCTGCGGAAATTTCTTTTCCTATAAAATAGTTAATATCTGGAACCAACTTCCCTCAGAGGTTGTTTCCAGTCAAAGTGTAAATCTGTTTAAAAATAGGCTATACAAAGTACTGAACACACTCATAGTTTAAGATTAAAACCTCAGAAACCTCTGCAGGAGTTCGCTTGCTCGGTCTCTGTGAGCAAGCTAAATATAGAGCTATTTATATATTCTCCACTTTCCTGTAAAATTTCCTTGGCTACTTTTCCAGGGTCAAGGTATTTTCTTCAACCTTTTTCCGTACCTGCCTCTGGCAGGGAGGGAGCGGAGGGTGGGGAGAGAGCCTTCTACTTTTCTATCCAGTTTTCTACTACTGCTAGCATAGTTGAAAGACAAAATTTTCCCTGGCACCCGTTGCCATTGGTACCTCCTCGGTATGGGCCGCAAGGCCTTTTGAGGTGCTTGTTTTCCTTGTAACACACTCTCTCTCTCTATATATATATATATATATATATATATATATATATATATATATATAATATATATATATATATATATATATATATATATATATATATATATATATATATATATATATATATATAACTAATTTAACCCATATATTCATCCATTAACAGACTTAGAAGGCCGATTTGAGAAATTGCAATTAATTATTTATTAAAAAAACCAAACAAATGATATAATTGTGTACAAGGAATAAATAATATTTGAAAATAATATTAGCTAACTTTTTGCAATTAACTTGTATTTCAACTTTGACAACTTTGTCTAAGCTTAATTTTCCTCAAATTCTTTTTTAAATTGTAGGAATTAAGCAACATGTCTTAAAATATAGTCTCAGTAAATTTGACTGAAAAAAATTATTTTTTCATTCCCATACACTAGAGTAGATGCTGAATTTAAATAAGCCGAACAAACAAACAGGCCAGATGACACAACTGTACACACACACAGAAAATAAAATCTATCGTTAGTGAGATTCACTTTTAAAAACTGTTATTGCTTGGATGGATCTCCCATGTTTTGGTTTACTAATAAATATTCAGTTAAAAAGAAGTTTTTAATTGTTAAATAAGTTAATTTAATTTTTTTTAATTGGTACGTCTAAAGAAAATACGCATCATTAAATTTAGACATTATTATTATTACCATTATTAATATTAACTTTTACGAGGTAGAAACAAATAAACTTACATTTTTCAGTAACTCGCTACATTTCCCTGCACATTAGCAATTTTGAGAGGCGTTAGCTTTGCTCGCTAGTTTGACTGGTGACAAGTTCACATGTACAGTATTACTACGACAGAGCTTCATTACAACGCTTAATCTTATATATCAGACTTATTTTACATAAATATTGTTTATTTTAATTCGTAAATTTAATTTTTAGTTTACACGTTAAAAGGTACAAATAAAAGCTTGAAATGAATTGAATTTATTTTTAAAAACTTATTTTTATTCAACATTAAATAAATTATATTTTTTTATTTCCGTCTGTTAAAACAGTGTTTATACACAAGTAATAAGAAGCACTCTGAATAATTATTTAAAAAAGAAAAGAAGTTTTATATTCACTGAAAGCTACAATGGAGTGCTTGAATGTACCAAAACCATACTTATATATATATAATATATATATATATATATATATATATATATATATATATAAAACCATTAAATGTTATATTTATTTCTGTATTCAAAAATTTCTATTTTAGTTAAACTTAATTCTAGATTCTACACCTGTCTACAAAAGCAATTTTTCCAGTTTCTTTTATATTATTACTCTACACCTGTCTACAAAAGTTTATACATCCATCACTTCGTGTAAATATTCTCTCTTTTCGGAGGAAAAACCCATATTTTAAACATAATTAATTTCTTTTGTTTTACAGTTACAAACGATACTTTTTAAACAGGCCAAATATGTAATGTGTGGCGCTTTCATCCGCAATGTATTTCTTCATCTCTCCACGGCAGCGTTGTAGACAATGTCGTAGCTCAGCCGAGCAGCGAAGATAAGCGGCGTTGGGTCTGTGTAGTAGTTGGATGTGGGGGCCCTCCTCCACAACCAGATAATGTACATCTTTACATTCAGTGAAGGGGGAAATAATTTCGTATTTATTTTTTATTGATTACACATGTAGAGTTAATTGTCAATATTCCCAAGCTTCAATTCCAGTTATCTTCATCGTCAGTAAGACCTGAATGAATTATTTTACGGCGTCTTCTAAGACGACTTGAGCGCTTTTTCGGTGCAGGTACAAAATCATCCGAGCTATTATAAGCGGTGGCACTCGACATTGGGTTATTCAACATGGGGTCAGACAACTTTCGCTTCCTGTACGGGGTGAGAAGATAAAGAAAAACATTCTTAGCTCCTTTCATTTGAGATTAATGTATAATTACTGCGCAGGTAAATAAGGTGATTAAGAAATAAATAATTTATGTTGTAATAATAACATTTTTCACGATCTGGTAAATGAATTAATCTTGAACTTTTCCGTTAAAAGATCCTTATTGTATAATTACGTTGCATGTAATGAGACAATTAAGTAATAAATAATTTACGTCGAAATAGATGATATACCAACATACTTTGTACAAGGCTTCTTTTCGTTCCCAGGAGCCTCGTTGTAGCTATTTAATACGATTGGTAATGCAACGTCACCCTTTGATGTAGCAGACTGTGTCTGGTGATGAGTTGCTGAAGACGCACTAATCTCACAATGATTTCTGATGTGGAATAAAAAAATATTTCTATAACAAACGATGCATATATATTATTTGTATACAGAGATGTTACATTTAATTCATGCAATATTTATCTTCACGGAATAATTCAATTAAGTATAGTTTATGCATACCAAGCAAGTTTTGTATCAATATTTTTACTTTAATTTAATCTTTGCGAAACAGCTCATTGGTATTTTATCCAGAATATAAAAAAAGCTACTCACGGTTGCTGGTCTTCTTCATCGTCTGAAACCAGGTCTATGACCTCGATGATATGTTGTGCGGGGGCATGCTCGTGTGTAGATAGCAGGGCTTCCGCCTCCAGCATCATAGCAAATATAAGCTCAGTCTCTTCAGCCGTTTACTCGACGAATCCGTCAGCATCTCGCTCAACTTTGTGCGTACTGGTGATTTCTGAGATAGAGCCATCGGCATTCACAGATATCGTAACGTCGCCATCATTTTCATCTTTCATGGTGTAGCACCTGGAAAAACAAATAATTTGTATTCTAATGAGTATACTTTTAATATACGAATGTATAATATTCTCTAAGCTTATGATTGCATTACTGTATTAGCTTCCCGAGGTCCTCGTCCACGTCTGCAACAAGCTCTTTTACGCGATACATCTGAGAATTGGTCAACGTCAAACAACCTACGCTTGTTTGTTTAGACATGGCTCTAAAAATGTGATGAAACAGATTTCTACTGATTTAATGCCGTTAGAAAATAAAAGCACCAATCACTTTCTCATTCAAGGATGCGAATTAAGATCAACATTAAATAATTTAATTTATTTAATGTTAATAAATTATATTTTTAAAACAGAGAATACACAGCCCTACTTTAACTGTTTGCTGGCAGGTAAATGTAAAATTTAATCAGCCTCTAAATTATGTTTTCTCAGCTTAACAGATCATGTGGAAGTACTTTATTCGCACAGAGAATTCAGAGTAAATACAGTATAAAACAATATTGCGAACGTTTATATACCCGATACTTACCCTCAGGCATTTTTAAATCTATATATATATATATATATACACGTGTGTTCATAAGGACTTCCTCGTCTATGGGGCGTGCCCAAACTATGCGTGGGCTTGGCGAAAAAGTAAATGTAGGCATATTGGGCGACTGACATTTATGACAATCCATCACTTAACACAGTTGAGGCATCTTCTTGGTACAACATGGAATCACTCCCCAGAAATGAAAGTAAAGAACGGTATGTTGAATTTTTGTTAAAGTTATATCTTCATCATATTGGTAGTGTATCTGATTGTTATAGTATTGAATACATTTGTAGTGTCTGTTCAATCTAACTATTGTTTTGTTTGTAATGGCGATGAATCTAGAATTTTAAAAATTATATTTTAAAAACATATCACTTCCAGCTATAATTTAATTTGCACAGCCTTAGATGTAAATGAAGCATATCATGTATCTAACGATTTAAAAGTCGTACTAATCACACTTATGTACTATATATGTGGATAAGCACAGTTATTACACTTCTTTTTTTTTTTTTACAGGTGGTCGAGCAGCGATGAGGATATTGATTATTTTGCTGACGTAAGTGATCAAGAA
>JAJOZX010003714.1:0-15000 GCA_023014485.1 Bathynomus jamesi | reverse complement strand
CCGCTCCCTCCCTGCCAGAGGCAGGTACGGAAAAAGGTTGAAGAAAATACCTTGACCCTGGAAAAGTAGCCAAGGAAATTTTACAGGAAAGTGGAGAATATATAAATTTCCGCAGACTGAGGTCCTAAATGTCTTTACACACTCAAATAGTGTGCAAGATTTCGTCTAAACTTTTCTTGAACTGATCCACAGAGGAACTGTTCACAACTTCCGAAGGTAACCTGTTCCATGTGTCACAGATCTTATACGTAACGTAATTCCCACACACACTAGTCCTAAACCGTTTCAAATCCAACTTCCAACCATTGTTGCGAGTTGGGTTATCATTTAAACTAAACATACTTCTAAAATCGACATCGTTGAACCCCCGTAAGAGCTTGAAAACCTCGATCAGTTGACCGCGCAGCCTCCGAGTTTGAAGCGAAAACAAGTTCAGGGCGCGTAACCGTCGATTGTAGCCCATATGCCTAACGGAAGGGATCAACTTTGTGGCCCTCGCCTGCACTCGCTCCAGCCTCTCAATATCTTTCCTGAGGGTGGGCGACAAGAACTGCACAGCATACTCCAGGTACGGCCGAACAAGGGAATTGTACAGTGAGAGCACAATCTCCTTGTTCCGAAACTGAAATTGCCTTCTGATATAACCCAATAGTTTCTGGGCTTTCTTTTCCACCTCTACACACTGTTTCGTAAACTTAAGGTCGCTGCAAATTAGCACACCCAAGTCCTTTTCTAAATCAGTCACCTCGATATTACTGCCCAACATCGAGTAGTCCGACTTGGGATTGGCGTAGCCAATGTGCATCACTTTGCATTTACCCAAGTTAAACGGCATTTGCCATTTTTCGGACCACTCTCCTATCCTACCTAGGTCCGCACGCAGTTCCTCGATCGCTTCGGGCGTCCCAACATTGGCCCCAAGCTTGGTGTCATCAGCGAATTTGGCGATCCGACTGACGATGCCACCGTCGATATCATTTATGTAAATGGTAAATAACAGCGGCCCCAAAACGGAACCCTGAGGAACCCCACTAGTGACCGAGGCCCAACCCGAACTAGCCCCTTTAATTACCACCCTCTGCCGCCTATTCCTCAGCCAGTTTTCAATCCACCTACCTATTTCCCCACCGATACCCAGCGCGCACACTTTCGCCATTAGCCGGCGGTGAGGTACCTTATCAAAGGCTTTCTGAAAGTCGAGATAAAGTATATCAATCGCCCTACTCTTATCGTACTCACTCAACATGACGTGGAAAAACTCGAGCAAGTTGGTGAGACACGACCTATGCCGTCTAAACCCATGTTGGGAGTCCCCAAGCAGCTTTTGGGAATCCAAATGGTCAACGATTCTATCAGCTATTATCCTTTCTAATAATTTACCTACAACTGAAGTGAGACTAATAGGACGATAGTTCCCTGGACTTTCGTGATCCCCTTTCTTAAAGATAAGGGTCACGTTGGCCTCCCTCCAGTCACCAGGCACCTGGCCCATCACCAACGATTTGTTGAAGACTGTAGCCAGGTGGGGAGCCACCTGGTCGCGCACTTCTCGCAAAACACTGGTGAGAAACTGGTCTGGCCCAGGAGCCTTAAACGCGCTCAGTTTGTCTATTCTATGAGCAACGACTGTCGCGGTACATCTAACACTATCCAGGTCAGCACCTTCGTGCCTCACAGCTGGCTCGGGGATGACGCGGGTATCCTCCCTGGTGAACACTCCCGCAAAGTACTCATTAAGCACATTAGCGATGTCCGCGTCGGAGGTCCGCAGAACGCCGCTTCCGTCCTTTAAAGAACCTATCATGCTTCCAATAGGCTTTCTACTATTAACATAACTGAAGAACTCCTTAGGGTTCCTCTTGCAGAGGCTTGCCACCCGTAGTTCTTCGTTACGTTTCGCTAGCCTAACCTTCGCCTTCACTTCCCTACACAGGCAGACATACGCTTCAGTGTTCTCGTCGGAACGATTGGCCTTCGCCCTCCTATACACTACTTTCCTATTTCGGATAGCCGAAGCGATGCCACGATTGAACCACTTAGGCTGCGTTGAAGCAGGGGTGACCGGTTTTGAGGGTATGGCAGCAGACTGCAGCACCATAAACTCATCCCGGAATGCACTCCACACTCCCTCAACATCGCCGCCAACCTCTAACCCCATCTCTCCTACGCTATCCCTGAGGCTAACAAAGTTCGCCCGTCGGAGATCGAGCTTACTGCCTCTCGAGTTACTACGCTTCACCCGAGGGACGCACACACGGAACCTAATAAGACCGTGATCACTCCCGCCCAACGATTCGTCAACGGTGAGGCCAGTGACGAGGTTGTCTTCGGTCGTGAATACTAAGTCTAGAACGCTTTCGCCTCGTGTAGGCTCGTTGACCCACTGAGTGAGGAAGTTCTCATCAGCAGTCAACTAGCCTCCTCCCTTCAGCATCGGCAGTCCTCTTTTCCCACTTTATGCCGCGACAGTTGAAGTCTCCTAAAACTACACACACCCTATCCCCTAGCAGGCTACTGAGTTCGGTGTACAGGGCTGTATCGTCCTCGAGGAGGAGATGCGGAGGTCTGTACACCAAGATTAACCTATAGTTCGTCCCTCCCACGTTCTGATCGACGCCAAGCAGCTCCCGTTCCGACCGGAACTGGCAGTCAACCGGACTCAACGTGTCTCTGACGTATATTAGTACCCCACCCCCTTCCCCACGGGTGCGGTCTTTGCGAAACATTCTATACCCGGGAATTTCGAACTCCCCAACGTAGTCCCTACGATCAGTATGAATCCAGGACTCGGTGATAGCAACGATATCCTGGTATTCTGATGCTAAGAGCGCCCGTAGCTCGCAAAACTTGTTCCTAATTGACCTAGCATTAAAAAGCATTGCACGGAGGGAGCCTTCCCTATTCTGACCGCCCCCTAGCACCACCCGTTTCCCGAACAGCCAGGGCTGTCGGGAGTTGAAGAGCCCCTCACTAAGGAGGGGGCAACTTCCGCAGGAGACTGAGCCCCCTCCACCTCCACCGGCTCATCCTCATCTCTCCCCGGTGGGGGCCCATCATCTCTCCCAGGACTCGACCTCACCATTCTGTATAGGTGCCGGTCGAGCAGCGCGCCTAGCACACCTTTACCCTTGTCATTGAGGTGGACACCATCCCTCTGGTAAAGGTCCCACCTACCCGAAAATGCATCGAAGGGGTCAATAAACTTCACGCCCAGCGGAACGCACAAGTCTTGTACCCTCTCGTTGATGCCAATGACCTTACTGAGCGCGTGGTCACTGGCATTCATTCGCGGTAAAATACCCATTAACATTCCCCTGTCTTTCTTCAGTTTTAGATCATCCGCAAGAGACATGATCTCGGTGATGATCCCTTCTGTAAGACCTACCCCACCGCTTTTGAGGAACAGGTCATTGCCACCAGCGTGGACAACGATCGCAGTCCTCCGACTAGCCACGCGCACCTTCTCTACCTCCTTCCTTAAGTGCGCCGTTCCCCGCCCAGGTAAGCACCTTACCTTCCTCCCATCCCGGTTTGCAGAAGCAAAGTACTTCTCCTGGCCCCTGATCTGCGAGTCCCCAATCAAAACGGTGTCTTCCTCCTTCGAGCACAGGAGACTAAAGCGGTTAGAGGTCTTGACAGGGGCAACTGGGGTCTCAGGCTTCGGCTTCGCAGCCTTCTTGCCCGAGACCTTTCGAAACCCGTCGCCACCCATACACGCAGTTACACCACCCGACCCACCCCGACAGGTAGCTACATCCTTCGGTTTCTTTGGGCAATCAGCAGGCCCCTTCCCAACCTTCTCTATCGATCCCTTCCCACCCTTCTCTATCAGCCCCTTCTTTGAGCCCTCCCTTTGTTCTAGATACTTAATCTTACAGTGTGTATCTGCTGGTGTGTTTTTAAATTGATCTTGTCCACTGGGTTGGATTTCCAGTGCTACGACCCTAGCTTCAAGCTTTTTTACTAATTCCTTTAGCTCTTTAACTTCCTTTTCGTGGTTGTCTCTAAGTTTACAAAACAAACATACACTAAGGGATGTGATATCGCTGATACTACCCTCTGGGAAGTCTACGCACCAATGATTAACTTTACATTTAAAGCATTCTGCTTTCAATTTAGCTGGCCCTGCCATATTTTCTCTTTTTTTTTTTTTTTTTTCTGAATACTCTGAATAAGATAAAGCGTTCTAGCAATGAAAACTATCCAAAAACGTTATGACCAGTATATAAAAAGGGGGGGGGGGGGGGGGGGGGGGGAATTAATCCCGCGCGTAGACGCACCCGCCTTTTGCAAGTGACGTTCATTCCTTCCAGAAGACTACACCTCTCCTGCTGCCGCACCGACCAAAGGTCTCCCCAGGGCCGGACCGTCCCAAACGTGTCGCAGCTACCAACTGACAAACACTCGCGACACAAGCGTCACGGATTTTCCGCCAGGAGCGACAGCGAGATGCAGCCCCTTACTAAGTCTTACTAGTCACTCACAAGCGGCCAGACTCTTAGAATCCAGTGTTCAAGGGATATCCCACCAGACCCAGAGCCCACGCCCGAGACTTTACGCTGGCCTGGCAGCCAGCTGGGCAGTAAAGCCCTCTCACCTCAGAGCAGTACAGCCAAGCACCATCAATTGGTCACCAAAGAACGGTCGCAGGGGGCTGGTCAAGCCATTACGCGTTAGGAATGGGCTTAACGGGGCACTAGCCACACTCCATTCATCGCGCCCCTACGCCTGGGACCCCTCCATCCCAGTCTCTCACAACCTACGAGCGTTAAATGGTGTTATTTATAGAGGTTCCAAAGCCTCTCTTCCCACGCATGAGGTAGCAGTAGGGTCCTAATAGTAAAAGAAGAGAAAAAGACTTAATACTAAAAGAAAAGGTTTTTTTTTTTTTTTTTTTTTTTTTTGCAGTGAGAGGAGAACAACCTTAACGTAATCTAAAAGGACAGAGTAGGGATGGGATGGGGTCCTAGTAACCCACGGGACGGGATTGTGCAAAATACTTTACCCGCCTTCCCGAAAGAGAGAGAGAACCTAAAGGAGCTGGCAGCCAGTTCCTCTAGAATCCCACGACTCGGGACCGGAGGGCTGTCACACACCAAGTATAAAGTTTACTACATCCAGAAGAAATGTGCATAACCTTTATACCCCCTGCGGAGGTAGAGAGAGAGAGGTAGAGAGAGAGAGGTAGAGTTACAAGGAGTTACAAGGAAAAGAAGTACCTCAAAAGGCCTTGCGGCCCATACCGAGGAGGTACCAATGGCAACGGATGCCAGGGAAAATTTTGTCTTTCAACTATGCTAGCAGTAGTAGAAAACTGGATAGAAAAGTAGAAGGCTCTCTCCCCACCCTCCGCTCCCTCCCTGCCAGAGGCAGGTACGGAAAAAGGTTGAAGAAAATACCTTGACCCTGGAAAAGTAGCCAAGGAAATTTTACAGGAAAGTGGAGAATATATAAATAGCTCTATATTTACCTTGCTCACAGAGACACCGTGCAAGCGAACTCCTGCAGAGTTTTCTGAGGTTTTAATCTTAAACTATCAACGTGTTAAAGTAATTCCCACATATACTAGTCCTAAATCGTTTCAAATCCAACTTCTAACCATTGTTGCGAGTTGGGTTATCATTTGAACTAAACATGCTTCTAAAATCGACATCTTTGAACCCGCGTCACGTAAGCGTCGATTGTAGCCCATATGCCTAACGAAAGGGATTAACTTTGTGGCATTTTTCGCCAGTTTCCAATCCACCTACCTACTTCCCCACCAATACCCAGCGCGCGCATTTCGGCCATTAGCCGGCGGTGAGGTACCTTATCAAAGGCCTTCTAATCAATCGCCCTACTCTTATCATACTCACTCAACATGACGTAGAAAAACTCGAGCATGATGGTGATACACGACCTATGCCGTCTAAACCCATGTTGGAGTCCCCAAGTAGCTTGTAGGAATCCAAATGGTCAACAATCCTACTCGCTATTATCCCCTCTAAATATTTACCTACAACTGAAGTTAAATGGTGTTATTTATAGAGGTTCCAAGCCTCTCTTCCCACGCATGAGATAGCAGTAGAGAGAGAGAGAGAGAGAGGTAGAGAGAGAGAGAGAGAGAGAGAGGAGAGAGAGAGAGAGGAGAGAGAGAGAGGAGTGAGGAGAGAGGAGAGAAGAGAGGAGAGAGAGAGAGGAGAGAGAGAGAGGGAGAGGAGAGAGGAAGAGAGAGAGAGGAGAGAGGAGAGGAGAGAGAGAGGAGGAGAGAGAGAGAGAGGAGAGAGAGGAGAAGGAGAGAGGAGAGGAGAGAGAGAGAGAGAGAGGAGGAGAGAGGAGAGAGAGAGAGAGAGAGAGAGAGAGGAGAGAGAGAGAGAGAGAGAGAGAGAGTTACAAGGAGTTACAAGGAAAAGAAGTACCTCAAAAGGCCTTGCGGCCCATACCGAGGAGGTACCAATGGCAACGGGTGCCACGGAAAATTTTCTACACACTCAAAGAGTGTGCAAAATTTGGTCTAACCTTTTCTTGAACTGATCCACAGAGGAACTGTTCACAACTTCCGAAGGTAACCTGTTCCATGTGTCACAGATCTTATACGTAACGTAATTCCCACACACACTAGTCCTAAACCGTTTCAAATCCAACTTCCAACCATTGTTGCGAGTTGGGTTATCATTTAAACTAAACATACTTCTAAAATCGACATCGTTGAACCCTCGTAAGAGCTTGAAAACCTCGATCAGTTGACCGCGCAGCCTCCGAGTTTCAAGCGAAAACAAGTTCAGGGCGCGTAACCGTCGATTGTAGCCCATATGCCTAACGGAAGGGATCAACTTTGTGGCCCTCGCCTGCACTCGCTCCAGCCTCTCAATATCTTTCCTGAGGGTGGGCGACCAGAACTGCACAGCATACTCCAGGTACGGCCGAACAAGGGAATTGTACAGTGAGAGCACAATCTCCTTGTTCCGAAACTGAAATTGCCTCCTGATATAACCCAATAGTTTCTGGGCTTTCTTTTCCACCTCTACACACTGTTTCGTAAACTTAAGGTCGCTGCTAATTAGCACACCCAAGTCCTTTTCTAAATCAGTCACCTCGATATTACTGCCCAACATCGAGTAGTCCGACTTGGGATTGGCGTAGCCAATGTGCATCACTTTGCATTTACCCAAGTTAAACGGCATTTGCCATTTTTCGGACCACTCTCCTATCCTACCTAGGTCCGCACGCAGTTCCTCGATCGCTTCGGGCGTCCCAACATTGGCCCCAAGCTTGGTGTCATCAGCGAATTTGGCGATCCGACTGACGATGCCACCGTCGATATCATTTATGTAAATGGTAAACAACAGTGGCCCCAAAACGGAACCCTGAGGAACCCCACTAGTGACCGAGGCCCAACCCGAACTAGCCCCTTTAATTACCACCCTCTGCCGCCTATTCCTCAGCCAGTTTTCAATCCACCTACCTATTTCCCCACCGATACCCAGCGCGCGCACTTTCGCCATTAGCCGGCGGTGAGGTACCTTATCAAAGGCTTTCTGAAAGTCGAGATAAAGTATATCAATCGCCCTACTCTTATCGTACTCACTCAACATGACGTGGAAAAACTCGAGCAAGTTGGTGAGACACGACCTATGCCGTCTAAACCCATGTTGGGAGTCCCCAAGCAGCTTGTAGGAATCCAAATGGTCAACGATTCTATCAGCTATTATCCTTTCTAATAATTTACCTACAACTGAAGTGAGACTAATAGGACGATAGTTCCCTGGACTTTCGTGATCCCCTTTCTTAAAGATAGGGGTCACGTTGGCCTCCCTCCAGTCGCCAGGCACCTGGCCCATCTCCAACGATTTGTTGAAGACTGTAGCCAGGTGGGGAGCCACCTGGTCGCGGACTTCTCGCAAAACACTGGGGAGAAACTGGTCTGGCCCAGGAGCCTTAAACGCGCTCAGTTTGTCTATTCTATGAGCAACGACTGTCGCGGTACATCTAACACTATCCAGGCCAGCACCTTCGTGCCTCACAGCTGGCTCGGGGATGACGCGGGTATCCTCCCTGGTGAACACTCCCGCAAAGTACTCATTAAGCACATTAGCGATGTCCGCGTCGGAGGTCCGCAGAACGCCGCTTCCGTCCTTTAAAGGACCTATCATGCTTCTAATGGGCTTTCTACTATTAACATAACTGAAGAACTCCTTAGGGTTCCTCTTGCAGAGGCTTGCCACCCGTAGTTCTTCGTTACGTTTCGCTAGCCTAACCTTCGCCTTCACTTCCCTACACAGGCGGACATACGCTTCAGTGTTCTCGTGGGAAAGATTGGCCTTCGCCCTCCTATACGCTACTTTCCTATTTCGGATAGCCGAAGCGATGCCACAATTGAACCACTTAGGCTGCGTTGAAGCAGGGGTGACCGGTTTTGAGGGTATGGCAGCAGACTGCAGCACCATAAACTCATCCCGGAATGCACTCCACACTCCCTCAACATCGCCGCCAACCTCTAACCCCATCTCTCCTACGCTATCCCTGAGGCTAACAAAGTTCGCCCGCCGGAGATCGAGCTTACTGCCTCTCGAGTTACTACGCTTCACCCGAGGGACGCACACACGGAACCTAATAAGACTGTGATCACTCCCGCCCAACGATTCGTCAACGGTGAGGCCAGTGACGAGGTTGTCTTCGGTCGTGAACACTAAGTCCAGAACGCTTTCGCCTCGTGTAGGCTCGTTGACCCACTGAGTGAGGAAGTTCTCATCAGCAAAGTCAACTAGCCTCCTCCCTTCAGCATCGGCAGTCCTGTTTTCCCACTTTATGCCGCGACAGTTGAAGTCTCCTAAAACTACACACACCCTATCCCCTAGCAGGCTACTGAGTTCGGTGTACAGGGCTGTATCGTCCTCGAGGAGGAGATGCGGAGGTCTGTACACCAAGATTAACCTATAGTTCGTCCCTCCCACGTTCAGATCGACGCCAAGCAGCTCCCGTTCCGACCGGAACTGGCAGTCAACCGGACTCAACTTGTCCCTCACGTATATTAGTACCCCACCCCCCTCCCCACGGGTGCGGTCTTTGCGAAACATTCTATACCCGGGAATTTCGAACTCCCCAACGTAGTCCCTACGATCAATATGAATCCAGGACTCGGTGATAGCAACGATATCCTGGTATTCTGATGCTAAGAGCGCCCGTAGCTCGCGAAACTTGTTCCTAATTGACCTAGCATTAAAAAGCATTGCACGGAGGGAGCCTTCCCTATTCTGACCGCCCCCTAGCACGACCCGTTTCCCGAACAGCCAGGGCTGTCGGGAGTCGAAGAGCCCCTCACTATTGCTGTTGGAGGGGGACTACCTGCTGGGGGAGGGGGACTAGCTGCTGGGGGAGGGGGACTATCTGCTGGGGGAGGGGGACTATCTGCTGGGGGAGGGGGACTATCTGCTGGGGGAGGGGGACTATCTGCTGGGGGAGGGGGACTAACTGCTGGGGGAGGGGGCTAACTGCTGGGGGAGGGGGGCTAACTGCTGGGGGAGGGGGGCTAACTGCTGGGGGAGGGGGGCTAACTGCTGGGGGAGTAGGTTTAACCGTTTGGGGAGCAGGATCAATTGCTGGTTTGGGGGGTCTTAGTTTAAAAAGATTATACAAATTAATGTTCAGTAAATCACCATACTTCTTTTTCCCCTTCTGGTTAAAATGTATCCCGTCCGACCCATAGTATTCCCCATTTCCGTGGAATGTAGGCCAAAAATCGACAAACTTTAGGCCTTTTTCATCACACATGCGTTTAACTCTTTTATTTATGCTAATGGCTTTACTTAGAGTATAGTCACTAGCACGCATTCGAGGGAGAATTCCTACGACCATACCCATGTCTGTCCTATCCCTAACCTTGTCAGTTAGGTTCTTAAATTCTTTAATAATGGGCTCTGTCTGCCCTCCTGTCCCTCCCATAAAAACGTCATTGCCACCAACATGGACAATGATAGGGCAACTCTTATTTTTGATATTAATTTTGCCTAATTCCCTATTAATTATCTGGCTTGTGGCACCCGGAAAACATCGGAGCTTTCTCTTGGTCGCCCGTCTTGCTCCGAAAAAGTCCCCTTGATTCCTTACCATAGAATCCCCAATTAAAAAGGATTCATCCTCCTCATCAGCAAGTAAGTGAAACTTATTTTTGATGGTAATGGGTTCCAAATCCTTATGTTTTGGTTTTGGTTTGGAGGGTCTTTTATTTTTGACCAATTTGAATTCTTGGTCCTCCGTTCCATTTTCCGGAATAGTCACCGTGTTTTCCAAGCGTGCCACGCTTTGCTCTAGATGCTTAATTTTACAATTTAAATCTGCTTGTTTGTTTTTAGTTTGATCTTGTCTACTGGGATGGATTTCCAGTACTACGAGCCTAGCTTCAAGCTTTTTTACTAATTCCTTTAGCTCTTTCACTTCCTTTTCGTGGTTGTCTCTAAGTTTACAAAACAAACATATACTAAGGGATGTGATATCGCTGATACTACCTTCGGGGAAGTCAACGCACCAATGATTAACTTTACATTTAAAGCATTCTGCTTTCAATTTAGCTGGCCCTGTCATATTTTATTTTATTTATTATTTATTATTTTTTTTTTTTTTTTTTTTAATTACTATACGTTAATTTAAATAATACAATATGTTCCTTTTAATTAATACGATACGTTACTTTTAAATAATACAATATGCTACTTTAATTAATATAACGAATGGTGAGAGGGGTAATGGTGAGTTCTGAAGTAAACACGTGTTACAGACCGGAAACTGAGTTGAATACAGAATTGAATGGAACCTGTGGGTTGCCGTTAGTAACAATGCAGTCTGATATTAATTTAAATAATAATAAATGCTATTTTAATTAGTATATCGGTTGGTGAGGGAGGATTGGTGAATGCCGAAATACGAAATAATTAGTATATTGGTTAGTGAGGGAGGATTGGTGAATGCCGAAATACGAAATAAACACGCGCAGACGAGTGGCACGTGTTTCAGACCGGAAATGGAATTGAATACGGAACTGAATGGGATGTGTAGGGAGCCGTTTATAACAATGCAGAATGATGTTACTTTAAATAATATAATATGTTATTTTAATTTATACAACGGATCGTGGGAGAGAAGTAGTGAATGCGGGAGATGGACCTGCGAGAGCACGTGTTACAGACCGGAAATGGACCTGCGAGAGCACGTGTAAGACCGGAAACGGAAATAGACTCGAACATACAAATCTTACTATGTAACTCGTCTGAAAATGCAATCTGTAACTACCGTCTAAAACAATGCAAACTTATTTAATTTTAACTTTCCCAGAGAAATTCAGCCGAAAAAAACAGAATTTAAACAATATGGAATTATGTTCGTTAACCGGAAAAGGAGTAATTTAATTATAATTACTAATAAATTGTCTAATTATTAAGCAATAGTGCTTGCCCTAATCTCAATAATAAAGTAAATAAATATTATACTTATCTAACAAATATACAATCAAACTTAGTCACTATTAAAAAAGATACTGGAGAGACCACACAGCACGTCCGCCTCCGATGAAGTCTAAGAGAGAGAGAGAGAGAGAGGAGAGAGAGAGAGAGAGAGAGAGAGAGAGAGAGAGAGAGAGAGAGAGAGAGAGAGAGAGAGAGAGAGAGAGAGAGAGAGAGAGAGAGAGAGAGAGAGAGGAGAGAGAGAGAGAGAGAGAGAGAGAGAGAGAGAGAGAGAGAGAGAGAGAGAGAGAGAGAGAGAGAGAGAGAGAGAGAGAGAGAGAGAGAGAGAGAGGTTACAAGGAGTTACAAGGAAAAGAAGTACCTCAAAAGGCCTTGCGGCCCATACCGAGGAGGTACCAATGGCAACGGGTGCCAGGGAAAAATTTTGTCTTTCAACTATGCTAGCAGTAGTAGAAAACTGGATAGAAAAGTAGAAGGCTCTCTCCCCACCCTCCGCTCCCTCCCTGCCAGAGGCAGGTACGGAAAAAGGTTGAAGAAATACCTTGACCCTGGAAAAGTAGCCAAGGAAATTTTACAGGAAAGTGGAGAATATATAAATAGCTCTATATTTACCTTGCTCACAGAGACACCGTGCAAACGAACTCCTGCAGAGTTTTCTTATGTTTTAATCTTAAACTATCAACGTGTTAAAGTAATTCCCACATATACTAGTCCTAAATCGTTTCAAATCCAACTTCTAACCATTGTTGCGAGTTGGGTTATCATTTGAACTAAACATGCTTCTAAAATCAACATCTTTGAACCCGCGTCACGTAAGCGTCGATTGTAGCCCATATGCCTAACGAAAGGGATTAACTTTGTGGCATTTTTCGCCAGTTTCCAATCCATCTACCTACTTCCCCACCAATACCCAGCGCGCGCACTTCGGCCATTAGCCGGCGGTGAGGTACCTTATCAAAGGCCTTCTAATCAATCGCCCTACTCTTATCATACTCACTCAACATGACGTAGAAAAACTCGAGCATGATGGTGAGACACTACCTATGCCGTCTAAACCCATGCTGGAGTCCCCAAGTAGCTTGTAGGAATCCAAATGGTCAACAATCCTACTCGCTATTATCCCCTCTAAATATTTACCTACAACTGAAGTTAAATGGTGTTATTTATAGAGGTTCCAAGCCTCTCTTCCCACGCATGAGATAGCAGTAGAGAGAGAGGTAGAGAGAGAGAGAGGTAGAGAGAGAGAGAGAGAGAGAGAGAGAGAGAGAGGTAGAGAGAGAGAGAGAGAGAGAGAGAGAGAGGTAGAGAGAGAGAGGTAGAGAGAGAGAGTTACAAGGAGTTACAAGGAAAAGAAGTACCTCAAAAGGCCTTGCGGCCCATACCGAGGAGGTACCAATGGCAACGGGTGCCAGGGAAAATTTTGTTTTCTTTCAACTATCCTAGCAGTAGTAGAAAACTGGATAGAAAAGTAGAAGGCTCTCTCCCCACCCTCCGCTCCCTCCTGCCAGAGGCAGGTACGGAAAAAGGTTGAAGAAAATACCTTGACCCTGGAAAAGTAGCCAAGGAAATTTTACGGAAAGTGGAGAATATATAAATAGCTCTATATTTAGCTTGCTCACAGAGGACACCGAGCAAGCGAACTCCTGCAGAGTTTCCTGAGGTTTTAATCTTAAACTATGAGTGTGTTCAGTACTTTGTCTAGCCTATTTTTAAACAGATTTACACTTTGACTGGAAACAACCTCTGAGGGAAGTTGGTTCCAGATATTAACTATTTTATAGGAAAAGAAATTTCGCAGACTGAGGTCCTAAATGTCTTTACACACTCAAATAGTGTGCAAGATTTCGTCTAACCTTTTCTTGAACTGATCCACAGAGGAACTGTTCACAACTTCCGAAGGTAACCTGTTCCATGTGTCACAGATCTTATACGTAACATAATTCCCACACACACTAGTCCTAAACCGTTTCAAATCCAACTTCCAACCATTGTTGCGAGTTGGGTTATCATTTAAACTAAACATACTTCTAAAATCGACATCGTTGAACCCTCGTAAGAGCTTGAAAACCTCGATCAGTTGACCGCGCAGCCTCCGAGTTTCAAGCGGAAAACAAGTTCAGGGCGCGTAACCGTCGATTGTAGCCCATATGCCTAACGGAAGGGATTAACTTTGTGGCCCTCGCCTGCACTCGCTCCAGCCTCTCAATATCTTTTCTGAGGGTGGGCGACCAGAACTGCACAGCATATCCAGGTACGGCCGCCGAACAAGGGAATTGTACAGTGAGAGCACAATCTCCTTGTTCCGAAACTGAAATTGCCTCCTGATATAACCACAATAGTTTCTGGGCTTTCTTTTCCACCTCTACACACTGTTTCGTAAACTTAAGGTCGCTGCTAATTAGCACACCCAAGTCCTTTTCTAAATCAGTCACCTCGATATTAGCCCAACATCGAGTAGTCCGACTTGGGATTGGCGTAGCCAATGTGCATCACTTTGCATTACCCAAGTAAACGGCATTTGCCATTTTTCGGACCACTCTCCATCCTACCTAGGTCCGCACGCAGTTCCTCGATCGCTTCTGGCGTCCCAACATTGGCCCCAAGCTTGGTGTCATCAGCGAATTTGGCGATCCGACTGACGATGCCACCGTCGATATCATTTATGTAAATGGTAAACAACAGTGGCCCCAAACGGAACCTGAGAACCCCACTAGTGACGAGGCCCAACCCGAAACTAGCCCCTTTAATTACCACCCTCTCCGCCTATTCCTTAGCCAGTTTTCAATCCACCTACCTATTTCCCACCGATACCCAGCGCGCGCACTTTCGCCATTAGGCCGGCGGTGAGGTACCTTATCAAAGGCTTTCTGAAAGTCGAGATAAAGTATATCAATCGCTCTCTTATCGTACTCACTCAACATGATGTGGAAAAACTCGAGCAAGTTGGTGAGACACGACCTATGCCGTCTAAACCCATGTTGGGAGTCCCAAGCAGCTTGTAGGAATCCAAATGGTCAACGATTCTATCAGCTATATCCTTTCTAATAATTTACCACAACTGAAGTGAGACTAATAGGACGTAGTTCCCTGGACTTTCGTGATCCCCTTCTTAAAGATAGGGTCACGTTGCCTCCCTCCAGTCACCAGGCACCTGGCCCATCTCCACGATTTGTTGAGACTGTAGCCAGGTGGGGAGCCACATGGTCGCCACTTCTCGCAAAACACTGGGGAGAAACTGGTCTGGCCCAGGAGCCTTAAACGCGCTCAGTTTGTCTATTCTATGAGCAACGACTGTCGCGGTACATCTAACACTATCCAGGCCAGCACCTTCGTGCCTCACAGCTGGCGGGGATGACGCGGGTATCCTCCCTGGTGAACACTCCCGCAAAGTACTCATTAAGCACATATAGCGATGTCCGCGTCGGAGGTCCGCAGAACGCCGCTTCGTCTTTAAAGGACCTATCATGTTCAATGGGCTTTTCTATATTAACATAACTGAAGAACTCCTTAGGGTTCCCCCTTGCAGAGGCTTGCCACCCGTATTCCGTTACGTTTCGCTAGCCTA